>PVJX010028675.1:0-23660 GCA_004027295.1 Dolichotis patagonum | reverse complement strand
TTCAAACAATTTTTTTTCTTTTTTATCAAAAATGAGATATTATAGTACCCATTGATCATTTTCTGTTATTCGGTTCAGAAAGCCCTGTAATTCTTTCACTCTATGTATGGCTTAATACTATTGTGTTATGTTTGATATTATTGTATTTGAAACTATGCTCAACTATAGCAGAGTAAGAGATATGGTGTTAGCTACTGTTCATGTCCAGTTGACTTAATGTAAAGTACTGTGTTGCCTATGTTGTCCTGTTCTGATCTGCTCTGTACTGCCCCCTTTTGTTTTATTCTCTTTCAAATTAAAAAAAAAAATCAAAAAAAAATTATATTCCCAAGGGGTACCTTTTTTCCTACAAATGACTCTAGTTTATTCTCCTTTATGGCAAAGCAGTTCTCTATACTGTGTAAGTACCACATTTTCTCTATCCAGTGACCTGCTGATGGATATAGGCCACTTTCAAGATTTAACTCTTGTTAAGTGCAGTTAAAAGCATGAGTTTCTGCTAAACATGACTTAAGCCCAGCACTTGCCAGGCTGAGGCAAGAAAATTGCCACAAATTAAAGACCAGCCTGGGTTACCTAGTGGATCTACGGCCAGTCTGAATTACATACTGAGACTCTGTCTCACACTCTGTATATAAACATAAATGCACTGTATGCATCTTTAAGTCCATTGGAAAGATACCTTAGGAGAGTAGCTGTGATGAATGGAATTTATATTTCTAGCTTTTTTGGTGAATATCAATACTGAGCACTTGTACTAGTTTACATCCCCAACAGAAATGCTAAGATCCTTTTTACTCTGCAGCCTTGTGAGGCTTCATTAGATAGTTTCTTAATGATAGACATTCTTTCCAGACCAAGCTGAATTTTCAGTACTTTTTCAATTTGTATTTTTCTAATGGCCAAAGATGTTAAACATTTTTTTCGTGCATTTATTAGCCATTTGTAATTCTAGCTTTGATTTTTATAATATGTATCTAAGAATCAATACATTTCTTCTGGTTTCTGCAATTTATCAGAGTACAAGTTTCCAAGTTCTTACTAATAATCTTCTGGATTTTGACAGCATTCATTTTGATTTCTCTTTATTTTTTCTAATTGCATAGAAATGAGTAACAATTTTCTTCTTTTGGTAAGATTGACTGTTTTTCCATTTTGTTTATTTTTTTTCAAAAATTACCTCTTCAAGTAATTGATTCTTTGCCACATAGTCTCAATTCCATTAATTTCTATTCTCATCTTTAAGATTTTGTTACTTTTACTAACTTTGCATTTGGATGATTCTTGTTTTGCTAGGCCAATGAAGCTTATTGGCAGATTATTTACTTAGACTCAGGGTTTACTGTTTCTTTTTTATTGTGTCCCATGTATTGTGGTATGTTTCACTGGCTTTGTTATTTGATTAGTGGAACTGTCCAATGCCTTCCTTGATTTATTGTGTGATCTATTGATTATACAAATGTACATCGCTTTAATTTTCATGTTTTCAAATTTTTTTTGGCTTGTTTTGTATTGCTCTCTAGTTTCATGACACTAAAATCTGATACTATGAATGGGACAATTTTAACTCTTTCATATTCATTTAATCATGTTTTATGAGTGAGTTGATGATCCATTTTGGAGAAAATATGTCTCCAGAAAGAAGATTGTGTATTTTATTGTTGTCAGTTTAGATTCTCTGTAGTTATCTATTAAGTGGTATAGTTCAATTCTGGTGTTTCTTAGTTAACTTTTTGTCTAGCTGAAGCGTCTACTCATGATAGTGTAATATTGTTTTCTTTCACTGTTATCCTACTGAAATTAATCTGATCTTTTATTTACAGTAGGGTTTGTTTCATAGAATTTGGTGCAACAGACTGCAATGCTATGTATTTGTAATTGTTATTGCCAACTCTTAAATTTTTTTCACTTAACCAATACTTAGTGAATCGTTTTGTCTCATTAGGTTTTGCTTGAGATCTTCTTCATCTGAAATTAGGATACTTTTACTTCCTAATTGGTTTCTATTGTATTGGACATTGTTTTCTATTCTTGATTTTTAGTACATAAATTTCTTTTGGATTAGTTGTGTTTCTTGTACGCAGCCTACATTTAGGTCATGCTTTTTGATCCAATGTGCTAATCTGATTGGGGGACTGAGACCATAAAATTTTAGAATTATAAATAAAAGCTTTTGACTTACTCCTTTTCTTTGAATTATTTTTCTATTGCTGATTTCCCTTTTTTCCTTCAGCTTGGTGCCTCATCCTATCAGATATACTCAATCCAGTAGAATTTCTGGCATTTTTGACATAATCATTTCTTTCTATGCTACCTCTAATATTTTTATATTGCTGATATATTGCTCAAGAATTTCTTACTATTTTCTTTGTCTTGGAAAACTCCTTTATTTGCTATCATTTTTTGGAAAATAGTTTTACAGAAAATATTAGCTATTCATTCTGCAACATGTGAGTTATATAATTTTATATCTTCATACAATTTATCCCAAGCTCCAGTTGCCTGTAAAATTTGTTTTGAGAAGTCTGTGGTAATTCTAACAGAATAACCAATGTAAGTGGCTGGTTGCTTTTCAATAATAGTTTTTATTTTATTTTAAAGAGAATAAATCAAAAGAGGGCAGAACAGAGCAGATCAGGACAGCATAGACAACACAGTACTTTACATTAAGACAACTGGACATTAACAGTAGCTATCACAATATCTCTTTCTCTGATATAGTTGAGCATAATTTCAAATAAAATAATATGAAATGTAACAAAATAGTATAAAACCATTCAAAGACTGAAAGAATTACAGGGCATTCTGAACCAAATAAGAGAGAGTGATCAATGGCTACTATAATATCTCATTTTTGATAAAAAATTTTGTTTATACTATCACACATATTCAAATCCCAATAAGACACACTGTGATAGATAGAACCAGTGGTAGTAGAAGAATAGAAGCATGGTAGGACTTCTAAGAAGGATGATATTAAATCAGCAATAGCTGTCATAATGTTTTGTTTTCTTCAAAACAGCTGTTCATACAATCAAACATAATAAAGTCAAACAAAACAGAATGAAACCATTCCAACTGATGAATGAAAACATTGAAAGGCTTCAAAGCTATGAGATGGGGATTCACGTTTACCATAAAATCTTATATACTCTTATCAACTCTCATACTAGGGAGATTATACAGTATTTATACATGTGAGTTTGGTTTATTTCGCTTATGAGTATGGTCTCAAGTCGTGTCCATTTATTTATAAATATGTCAATGTGATCATTCTTTATAGCTGAGTAAGTACTCCATTGTATAAAAATGCCACAACTTTTTTATCCATTCCTCAGTTGATGGGCACTTAAGTTGTTTCCAAGATCTGGCTATTACAAATTGTGCTGCTATAAACATGGGTGCACATATGTCACTGTGGTATGATGTTTTCAGATCTTTTGGGAATATGCCTAGAAGTGCAATAGCTGGGTCAAACTGGACTTCCAATCCCAGATTTTTGAGGAATCTCCAGACTGACTTCCACAATGGTTGCACCAGCCTACACTAACAACAACAGTGCAGAAGAGTTCCTTTTTTCCCCGCAGCCTCTCCAACACTTGTTGTTGCTAGTCTTTCTATCCTGGCCATTCTTTCTGGAGTGAGATGTAATCTCAGTGTGGGTTTAATTTGCATTTCTCTCATGACTGATGATGATGAACCTTTTTTCATGTATTTATTTGCCATTTGTATTTCTTCATCTGAGAACTGTGTATTCATTTCAGATGCCCATTTTTGGATTGGGTCTTTTAATTTCAAGGGTCTGATTTTTTTTTAATTCTTTATAAGTTCTAGACAGAAGTCCTTTGTGTGAACTGTCCATGAAGATTTTTCCCAATTTGTTGGTTTTCTTTTCACTCTGCTGGAAATCTCTTTTGACATGAAGAAACTCTAATAAGTGTGGTCCCCACTATTGATTCTGGGAAGTATTTACCATGTAGTTTGATTCTTGTTCATGAATTCTCTTCCTGCCCCTATATCTTTGAGATTTTTACCAACTTTGTCTTCCAGCAGATTTAGTGTTTTTCTTTTAATATATAGATCTTTGATCCATTTAGCTTTTAGTTTAGTACATAGTGATAGGCATGGGTCTAGTTTTAGTCTTCTGCATATAGATAGCCAATTTTTCAAGCAACATTTGTTAAAGAGACTGCCATACTTCCAGCAAACATGTTTGGCCCCTTTATCAAAAACAAGGTGGTTGAGTGAGTTTGTTGCTGTGGTTGTATCTTCCAGTCCATTCCATTGATCTTCAGGTCTGTTTTTATTCCAGTACCATGTTGATTTTATTACTGTAGTTTTGTAGTATAATTTCAAGTCAGGGATTGTGATGCCTCCTACCTTGCCTTGTTGCTTAGAATTGCCTTTGATATTCAAGGTCTCTTCTGGTTCCAGATGAATTTTAGGAGTGATTTCTCTAGATCTATGGGTATGTGAGTGGTATTTTGATTGGGATTGCATTGAATTTGTATAGTAATTTTGGGAGAATGACAATTTTCACAATGTTTGTTCTTCCTATCCATGAACAGGGGATGTTTTTCCATTTTCTGAGGTCCTCTTCAATTTCCTTTTTCAGGGTATTATAATTTTCACTGTATAGCTCTTTTACTTCTTTCGTGAGATTAATTCCTAAGTATTTCATTTTTTTGGATGCTAGTGTAAAGGGTGTGGCTTCTCTTATTTCTCTCTCAGTACATTGTTGTTAGTGTATACAAATGCTATTGATTTTTGAGTATTGAGTTTGTATCCAGCTACCTTGCTGAATTTATTTATTATATCTAGGAGTCTTTCAATAGAGTTTTGGGGGTCTTCTATGTAAAGTATCATGTCATCTGCAAATAATGATAATTTAACTTCCTTTTTTCCTATCTTACTCATTTAATTTCTCTTTCCTGTTTTATTGCTCTGGCTAGTATTTCCAGTACTAAGTTGAATAAGAGTGGTGACAAGGGACATCCTTGTCTTGTGCCTGATTTTAAGGCTAAAGGCTTTCAGTTTTTGACCATTTCATATGATGCTGAGTGTTGGTTTGTCATAGATGGCCTTTATCATATTGAGATAAAGACCTTCCGTTCCAATTCTCTGTAAGGTTCTTATCATGAATGAGTGTTGGACCTTATCAAAATCTTTTGCTGCATCTATAGAGATGATCATGTGGTTATTACTTTTGGCTCTATTGATATGGTGGATTATATTTATTGATTTACAGATGTTGAACCATCCCTGCATTCCTGGGATGAATCTCACTTGATCATAGTGTATAATCTTCTTGATGATTGTTGCATCCTGTGTGCCAATATTTTATTGAGATTTTTTGTATCTATGTTCATTAGGGAGATTGGCCTATACTTCTCTTTTTTGGTTGGGTCTTTTTCTGGTTTTGGTACTAGAGTAATATTTGCTTCCAGGAATGACTTAGGAAGAATTGCTTCCCTTTCAATTTCATTGAAGAGTTTGAGGAGTGTTGTAATTAAATCTTCTTTGTATTTCTTGTGGAATTCTTTAGTGAGTCCTTCTGGGCCTGGGTTCTTCTATGTTGGCAAGTACTTAATTACATTTTCATTTTCATTAATACAAATTGGGTTATTCAGCAGTTTTATATCTTACTGATCCACCTTTGGTAGTTCATATGTATCTAGGAATCTGTCTATTTCTTCAGTGTTATCAAACCTATGATAGTAGTTGTTTTTGAAATAGGTGTTGATGATCTTCTGTATTTCCACTGAGTCAGTAGTAATTTCACCTTTTTCATTCCTTATAGCATGAATTTGAGTTTTTTCTTTACTTTTTTTGCCAGGTTTGCCAGGGGCTTATCAATTTTATTTATTTTTCAAAGAACCAACTCTTTGATTCATTGATCCTTTATACTGTTTTTTTAGTCTCTATTGCATTAATTTCTGCTCCGATCTTTATAATTTCATCCCTTCTTTTGGCTTTGGGCTTGGCTTGCTCTTCTTTTTCTAGATGTTTGAGTTGTAGTATCAGGTTGTTTATTTGTGTTCATTCTGTCTTCCTGATGTGGGAACTCAATGCAATAAATTTTCCTTTTAGGACTGCTTTCATTGCATCCCTCAAAATCCAGTAAGTTGTGTTTGTATTTTCATTTGCTTGTAGATATTGTTTAATTTCTTCTTTAATTTCCTCTGTGACCCACTGGTTACTCAAGAGTGTATTACTCAGTTTCCATGTGTTTGTGAGGTTTTTGCAGTTGCTTTTATCGTTAATTTCTAGTTTCACGGCACTATGATCCAATAACAAGCATGGGATAATTTCAATTCTTTTGCACTTACTTAACTATGTTCTGTGGGCTAGTATATGGTTTATTTTAGAGAATGTCCCTTGTACTGCTGAGAATAATGTATATTCTGATGTTGTTGGATGGAACACTCTGTATACGTCTATCAAGTCCATTTGTTCACAGGTGTGATTTAGTTCTGTTATTTCTTTGCTGATTTTCTGTCCCTTTGTGTCAATTGTGTGTTAAAGTCTGTTATAATTGTGTTATTGCTTATCTGACTTTTCATTTCTGTTAGATGCTTTATATATCTGGGTGCTCTGGAATTTGGTGCATATATATTTAAGATTGTTATCTCTACCTCTTGAAGTTTTCCCCTAACTAGTATGTAGTGCCCTTCTTTATCTCTATGGATCATTCTTGGTTTGAAATTCATATTGTCTGCAAACAGGATGACTACTGCCACTTTTTTTTTGTTTCCTGTTGCATGAAGTATTGTTTTCCATCCTTTGACTTTCAGTCTATGAGTGTGCTTTTGGGTTAAATGGGTTTCTTGTAGACAGCATATTGTTGGATGTTGTTTCTTGATCCATTCTGCCAGTCTGTTTCTTTGGATTGGTGAGTTGAGGCCATTTACATTAATGGTTGTAACTGTTATATATTGGTTTATTGTTGACATGTTAACTTTCTGCTGTTTTATCTTTAGCTTTCCATTCTGTTTAATTGTCTGCCTTGCTTGGTGGTTTTATCCTATGTGTATCTAGAATGTCTTTCAGTATTCTTTGTAGGGTTGGTTTGGTGTTCATGAAGTTCTTCAGCTGTTGTTTGTCATGGAAGTATCTTATTTCTACATCCATTTTGAAAGACAGATTTGTAGGATACATCAGTCTGGGTTGGAAGTGGTTTTCCTTTAGCATCTGAAATACTTCACTCCATGCTCTTCTTGACCTCATTTTTTGTGTTGAGAAGTCTGCTGTGATTCTGATAGATTTTCCTTTATAGGTGATCTGTCTTTTCTCTCTAACAGCTTTTAGTAGTCTGTTCTTATGTTGGATTTCTGAGATGGTGATTATTATGTGTCTGGGTGTAGTTTTGTTGTTGTTGTTGTTGTTGTTGTTGTTGTTGTTTTGGTTGTGGCTATTTGGAGTTCTATATGCTTCACTAAACCAAATGTCAGTTTCCATTCTCATGTTTGGGAAGTTTTTAGCTATGACTTCTGTAAATATCCACTTGATATCATTTGGGCTGTCCCCTTCTTTTTCATTTATCCCTCTTAACGTTATGTTATTTTTCTTTGCATCATCTTGCAGGTGTTGAATTGTTATTTCCTGATTCTTTGTTATTTTTAAAGATCTTTCCTATTCACTAGCTGCCATCTTATCTTTGAGATCTGAAATTCTATCTTTCACTTTCATTGAGGCACTTTTTTACAGCTTTCAATAGAATTTTTGATTTACTGTATATCTCTTTGAATCTGCTTTATGTGTTCTGTTTGTTTCATATAGTGTTCATTTAGGGATTCTATCTGTTTGCTTTGTTCCTCTAATTTTTTAGCTGTGTCTTCACTATATGTACTCACTATTTCTTTCACTACTTTTATCACTTATTTTACCTGCAAAATTATTTCTGATTTGAATTTCTCCATAGCTTCCCCAACTTGTGTCTTTATTTCAGTTGATATCATTTCAGACATTTCAGTTGTATGGCTTCTTTTTTCTTCTATGTGCATGGCTCCTAAGCTTTCTTGAGGTGGGCTGGAGTGTTGAGCCTGTCTTTTGGCCTTTCCTTTTGTCATTTTTCTATATTTCCTTGCTTTGAGCAGTGTTCCAAATCTTCCTCTGGATGTGTGGCAAATTACTTCCTACACCCTCAGTTCCTGGAGCAGATCTGGCTCCCCCACAGGCTCTTGGCTCCCTAAATTGAAAGGTGGATGCTGGGCATGGTGAACTGGAGCCCACAGAACCTCACCCCACAGTCCTGTGTCCTAGGGAGTGGGTATGGTCTACTGGGCCATCAGTCCCCCAGCTCGGCTTCTGCCTCCCAAGCTGAGAGAAGGACGCTTGGTGTGGTGCACTAAGGTGGTGGAACTTACGGGACTTGGTCCAGTGTACCAGGTAGCTAGCCAAAAGCTCAATGCCAGCTCTCCAGGAGCCCGCCTTGGGGCTCTAACTCCCTTCTGCAGGCTCCTCAATAATAGTTTTTAAGATTCTCTCTTTTTGTTTGACTTCATGGTTTTTGACTAGAATGTGTCTTGGAAAATTTTTTTCTGGTTATTGTCATTTGGAGTTCTATATACCTTGCTTACCTGTGTATTAAATTTTTCTGGATATTTGGAAATAAATTTTATGTTATTCATGCTACCCCTTCTGATTTTACTAAGTCCAATTAATTTTAGGTTAGTTTTATTTGCCTCACCTAATAATTGATCAATTTTCAAGATCTTTTGTTGTTCCAAAGTTATCTAAGATTCCATGGTCACCTGCATAGGCCCCATTATGTAGCACTCTCTCTTCACACTAGTCACTTCTACTACTGATACTTTCAGAACAATGTTTTACTTTCTGAATTTCCACATGATACCTTTCCATGGATTATAATTATTTACTAAAGTTGTTAATCATGTTTTGTATCATTTTGTTTAGCTCAACTGGCTTTATATTAGTGCCCTTTTTAAAAGCTCATGGATCATTTTATGTCTATTATCTGTTTAGTTATATTGTCTTTGAACTTGCTGAGCACTTTATTGACCTGTATTTTTATGTTTTTGCTCTTTTTTAATCATTTCATAAGATTTAGATCTTTGACTTTTGATTTCCTCCCTATTGATGCCGCATGAATCAGTTTTAGAAAATTTAAAAATATATAGATGCATTATATTTTCCTTTTCCTGGTTGTTTCTTTTTTTTTATGTTTCTATTTTCAAGGGATTATTATCGGGTCCTGACCTAGATCCCTGATGTCCCAAGTGAGTGTACAGTGGAGGTTAAATAAAATGCGACATGTTATATGATATTTAGGGCTCCAGGAGGGTCAAAGCCCTTTAGTTAAGCTCAAGACTCTGAAGGCTAAGACTAAAACTTCTCTGGATTCATCCACTTTATTAGGACAAAAGGCAGGGAAACTGAGGAATGTGCAGGTAATGAGCAGGACCTTGGGAATCACTTCAAAGACTTCTCCAAGTATTATATTATGCCAATTTAGGAGAATTGTCCTATCTCCAATTGACATTTATGGTAGGATTGATACTGCATGAGTAATTGCTGCAGCTGTAGACTCTATCTTGTTAATTGGGGTTGGAGCCAGGTGTCTGCAGGTGTGGCCTTATCTTGCCCTCTGAGGTATCTCTGACCTCACAGGCCACTACAGGCCTCAGCCAGGACCAGTGATTCATAGAGGTTCACTTACTCTGAATCAGCTCCCATTGCCAGGCAAGGGGCCAAGGCCTAGGACAGACTCACAGATAAAATAGAAAACCAATTAGTAAAATTTAAATCCTGCTCAGAGCAGCTTTGTAATGGTCTCCAGCAGATTATACTCTTTTCTTTCGTGTGTGTGTGTGTGTGTGTGTGTGTGTGTGTGTTTTGTGAATAATTGAGAGTCCAATTTAAATGGAAAGACTTTTTACTAATATGGAAATTTAGATAATGTCTGTTTTTCCAACGATGTGCTCTTGATATGGATAATTATAGTCCTTTGACACTATCCAGTGCATAGAGCACCTGCATTAATTTTAGGAAGGGAGAGTGCAGTGTAATGCACCCCACACCCTTTTCTCTGCAAATAATCCTGTAGTGTTGCTACAAAGACAAACTAGACATTGTCATGCAGTAAAAACCAGTTAATATCAACAACTATGCTACTCATAAAATAACGAAAGAATTGGCAACAATAATAGAAAAATGAAAGTTACAGCTGAGCCACACTTAACTACTAATAAGAGATCTGCAGAAAATATAGATGTAAAGAGTTACCAACCATTGAAGTTTAGTATCTACTAAATGCAATAATTAATATATAGTTTAAAATAAAAACCAAATAATAAGAGCGCTGAGTTAACTAAATATCTAAAAGTTAACAAAGCTTAACAGGAGTACTAATAAAAATTGAGAGGTTGTTGAAGAGAAAAATGAAAGAGGTTAAATTTGAAAAACAAAAGTTAAGGTAGATAAAAAAAAGTGCAGTAAAAGATCCCATTGAAGCACAAAACAATCTTAATAGAATTCAATAAAAGTAACACAACAGAACAAAGAAAATGATGTGAAAAGAAAATAAAAATAGAACCATCTTTAATCTCCCAATAAATGTACAAAGAGAAACAGAAATTAGTCAAAAAAAATTCCTCTGGACTTTTGAACACATGCTTCGCTCCAAGACCATTAGTATTGGAGTTTAATAGATATGAAGGAGGGATAGAGCATCATCACTAATTACTATTTTGCTTCTACTCTCCTCTGTGTGTGTATATATTGAGTCAACTTTGGCTTCCCTACCGGGTGTGGCCAGTGACAACTGTTGGACTATATTCATTCTTGACACTTATAGTTTGCATGTTCCTCTGTGAGCCCCAAGTCACTGCTTTATCTGGATAGCTTTAAAGTTCTTGGATTTGTTAGGTGAATCTCTGTTATATTTGACCCTCTGCTCATGCACCCCAGACTATGGCAACCTTCCAATCTGAGGAGTATATCTCATCATTTTATCAGATGGGGAAAACAAACTGGCCATGATGTGTGTGCTGGATGCAGGGGGCAAGTTTAGGGTGCAAGCAATCATTTTCAAAAACCACAGGTGAGGGGCTGGGGATTTAGCTCAGCGGCATAAGCACCTGTCTGACAAGTACTAGATTGTGAAATCAATCCCTGGTACCAAAAAGGGGGGGGGGGACTTTAGGTGACTGGCCTGGGTTCTCACTACAAAGAGTAGAAACATTGTTTTTTTTCCTGGCCTACAGTCACTGTTATTTAAACTTCCCAGAAGATCTATGTGTAGTACATGCCATTTCTGGGACTGTCTTTTGTGTCCATGTGCCACACAATATTGGTGGTAGTAGATGCCAGAAATTTTGAGGTATAGTCATTGTGTGGTTTCTGATTGCTAAAGGAGCTCAGTCTTAAACAATGAAATCCCTCCCAAATGCATCATGATTAATCACTCTTAAATGCGGCAATATGGCAGGTGCTTTAACTAACCTGCCATGGGCACTGAAGTAACAAACCTTACTATTTTTGCAGGGTATAATAACAAAAGGCATTTCTTAGTGATATTGATGCTGGTCCAATCTGTTCATTCTTTCTAGGTTGCTGCCCCTCTGAAGAGACAGAACTTCTTCCTGAAAGTCAGGTGTAGATTTCTGTACTGCTTCCTGCTTTTCCCTGGTTTGTCTTTAGTTTCTCTAACTTCTCAGTAATTTGTTATCTTTCTGCTAACTTTTTCTAAATTCCTGGAGCTTTTTTTTCTTTGTGGCTTTTTTTTGTTTCCATTCACTGATCTGTGGTTTTCCAGGTGTCTTGTATCCAGGTCTGGAGCTCATGTGCTATGGTATTTTATGTCACTATCTTCCTACCTCACTTGCATAAACAATTTTAAAAAACTAAACAAACAACTTACAGTGAATGTTGCTAGTTGAAAGAGAACACAGAAAAATTCAGCAGTAAAATATTGATTATGAAATATGAGCAAGTGGAAATCTAGAAATAATATAATTAAATATTTGAAATTATTCAATAAATTTTGCACAAAATTATATAGCAGAAGAAATAGACATTATTCAGTGTCAAAAATAGAGAAAAAAAAGGTAGATGGATTCTTAGTAGCCTAGGTAGAATTTCAAGCACTGTATTGGCAAAATTAGGAAAGAATATGTGAAAAAAATTTGAAGAAAATATTTGTAAAATTATCTTAAGTTTCACTTAGGAAAATCTAATTTAGGAATGCAGGAAGTGCTGGGAGTGAGGGAGCACATCTGTAATTCCAGTACTAGGGAGGCTGAGGCAGGAGGATTGCTACAAGTTTGAGACAAGTCTGGGCTACAAATTGGGTTCAAGACCAGTCTAAACTACATAGCGAGACAAAAAAAAAAAAAAAAAAAAAAAAAAAAAAAAAAAAAAAAAAAAAAAAGAATGCTGCAAAGGTAATCTGAATGTACATAGAATAAATCTAGCTAAGTTGGTATACTGTAGAAAAATTTCTGAGGAACAATCCAAAGAAAAAATGTGAATCTTCCTCAAAGTTAGAAAAAAAATTATTAAAAATGTTGCCTATATCTAATAAATTATATGGGAAGAAGAGAACAATAAAATACCTTCAAAGATGCAGGGGGCAAATGTAAGTGGAAATTTTTACATTCAATGAATGTATCTATCAAAAAGTAGAAGCAAATAAACTTTTACTGCAAATAAATGTGAAAATTAATTATTAGCAAGCTCTAATTTTAGAATTCTTGAGTGGAAGAAAAATTACACTAAAAAGAATTCTGAATTTAGAGAGAAATTCAGAAAGAACAAACATGGGATATGTGTATGCTGTTCTTTTGTGCTGTTAAAGATATCTTGTCATTTAAAGTAAAATTAATATATTTTATTAGTAAATTGTATTTTCTGCAGGAGATAAATTTATAGAAGCAACAAGAAAAAATAAAATGGTGGAAATTGTTTTCATCTAGATAAATTGCTTTTGACTTGAAAAGTTTCATCTGATTCTAACTTTTCAATGACTATTTGACTTAGTTTTCTAATTTCTGTATGCCTAATTCTATCATGACTTGTATGTGCTTGGAAAAAGTATATAACATTCACTTTTTTGATGTACTAAGTGTTATCATCTGGGAAACCAAGTTAAAAACTTCTTTAAAATCATTTTTTTCAGTTCATTTTCAAAATAAGCATATAAAGGAAGTACATCATGCTTACAATTCTTGTGTGAATTTGTTACAAGCACCGAATATACAATATATTTTCTTTAAATATTGTATTCATATTCATAAAATTCTGGTTAATTATCATTTACAATGTAAAATATTTTCAGAATGTAAATAAGGAATAGAAGTAATATAAAACTTTCTATTAAGATGTTTTTATAGAAAATGCACTATTTGAGAAATATAAATAATTTTCTTGGGAAAGATAATTTTGGGGGAAAATATAAATAAAAATATTAGAGATAACTGTATAATAGTAGTGTTTTTAAATGAATGTTATGTGAAACTTTTGACTTTTGAAGTCCTTTTATGTAATGCTATCTCACTAGAAAAACAGCGATTATTAAGAAGAATAATTTTATAATACTTTATTCAAACTTCTAAGTTGTCTAGTTAATATAAATAACATTTTAATGCTTCTTCCAACTTTTGTTGATAACATCTGAGTTAGGTATCTTTTTTATGCTGTTTACTTATATTCACACCATTGGACTTAATAATGAAATGACATTTCTTTGAAAACATAATTATTCACATATTCCAAACTTGTTTTGTGCATGTAAATGTTTTGTAATATTTTATTTTGAAAGGGTTAATTACTTGAAGTTTTATTTCAAGGATGCTGAGAACCAACTGTGATATACAGAACATATTTTGAAAAGCTCTGCTATATGTATTTACAAGAAATATTGGCAAAAGTGTAATAGGTTCCTGAAGCTGAGTATAGCATTAAAGGAATACAGAAGATGCCAACCTGAACTTAAATATTTTCTTATTAGTAGTCTTCTATGTATGTGTTAAATACCATGTACAAGCATCAAATTTTATGCTACTCGATATAGTGTAGGTCCTTAAAGTATGTGAAATGCATGAGAGAGAGACAACACAAAATATGGTAATATTGCATCTTTCTCATCCATTTTGAGTGAATCTGAGGGAGACACTATAACCGCAGAGTAAGGAGTGTACTTTAAAGTAATTAACTTTTTCAATGCACTGTACTTGGCATTACATGTGAAAAAATCTCTTCTGACCTTTTGGATGCTATTATTTTCACATATCTGAATAAGGTCAAAACACAAATTTAATTAGTTTAAAATGTAGTCCTCAACTGTAGTTAGCTTAGACTTTATTGTATTTTTATTTTTCAAAGCTACTTCTATTAAGTTGAAAACCTTTCCTAACAGAAATCTTTTTAGTTTTTATTTTTGTTCTGTTCAGTTCATCAGATTTTTATTGAAGATAATTAAATGACATCTTTACATAGACACTGGAGATTCAATGGTAAAAAGTATTAATAAGATGACTATATAACATAATTTTTGTTAAATATGGCACATGCAAGAGCAAAATAGGATGTTGAAAACAAAAATATTTGGTAAGAAAACTAAAGCATTTTAATTGTTCCTGAAAAATATTAGAAGACAAAATTATCAACCTTAGTGAACAACAATGTTTTGTGTTGAATAACTATATCTAACTTTGGTCTTTCTTGCAGTTTATATGCTTTATAATAATGCATATTCAATTATCACTAATGTGAAGTATTGACACATACAAGCAATATTTTATTAGTTGAAAACGAGTCTCATTAATTTAAAAAAATAGCCTATTGATTAAGATATTATAAACCACATAGCCAATAAAAGCATAGTATGGCTCCAATGAGAATCAAGTAGTGCATTAGACATTTGTGACTCATTTCCAAAGACCTGATACAAAAAATAGTTTAAGGCATAGGCTTCTTACTAATGTTCATCATTTTGTTTTTAAGACAGTTTTAATACTTATTTTACTTCATATGTTAAAACTAATTTTTTGCCTCTGAAAAAATTAGGAATTTCAAATTATGATACATCAATGAAAATAATGAAAAACAATAGTCTTGCTGAAATAATTTTTTTGTTTTTATTTGAACAGATTTAATTTTTAAAAACTTTTCATTTTTTATTAACATATATATGTGACACATAAGCATTTGATTTGTTCTGGGGAATTGAAATACACACCATATCTGGATCATTTTTTCCCCTTCCTCAGCATGGTCTTCCCTTTCCCGGTCTCCCAGATGCCCTACCCATCTCCATGGTCCAACTTTGTGATCTCTGCTGTTTTTCATTTACCTTGCTCTTTAAATGATTTCTATTTTAATTTTCTCACATAATGCAAAGTGTGTGGTGGTTCACCTTGTAGGTCTGATTTATTTCACTTAGCATTAACATTTCAAGATTCATTTTTCTTTAACTTAACTTTATCTTAAGTTAACTTAAGATAACTTAAGTTTATCTTTCTTGGTTGATCTGTGCTCATCTGTATAGACCATATTTTTTATCCATTCATTTGTTGATGGGCATGTAGGGCTCCTTCCACTATCCAGCTATTGTGACTAATTTGCATGTGAAATGACAACTTTAACTCTTTGAGAAGATATGCACAAGAGAGTAGCTAAGTCAAATGACAGTTTTATTTTAGTTGCTTTATTTTTTTTTCCTTTTACAAATCTTCCTACTGGTTTTCCACAGTGGATGTGTGAATCTACATTCACATCAAAAATTATAGATACATTCATTTTCCCCAAAATGCAAAAACTTCATGAATATTTGTTATTTTCTGAGCCCTTAAAGGTATCCCCCCCCCACTGGCATAAGACAGTATCATGTTGTTTTGGTCAAAAACAATAGTTTTTTTCCATGACTTTATTGGCAATTTTGTACTTCTTCATTTCAGAATTATGTTCATTTCAACTCTTCATTTTTTATCTTCTGTTTTAAAGAGTCTCATTTGTTTGAATTCTTCATATATTCTATATCTCAGTTTTCTGTCAAATGATTAGTTAGCAATATTGTTGCCCATTTTATATGTGGTTCTTGTATGTTTTTCTTGTGTAGATGCTTTTCTATTTGACAGAATTGTATTTGTTGATTCTTGGTATTTTTTGTTCTTCTGTAGTTGAGTTTCTGTTCACAAAATCTTTATCTATGGCTATGTCTTCAAGAGTTTTGCTCGTAGCAGATATTTCTTCTTCTATACCTAGATTCTTAACCAATTTTGATTGTAGTATGGGGTAAATTATATGAGTCTAGATTCAGTTTTCTGCATGTAGAAAACAAGTTTTCTAAGATCCCCTTATTAAAGAGGGTATCTTTCTCCAGCATGTGTTTTGACCCTTTTTAATATGAGATTTCTGACGATGCCTTGGGTTTTATCTGGATTTTCAATTGTATTCCAGAGCAGTAGTATTACCTTACATATCAAATTTTTAAACATAACTATGAGGTTATTCCATTTGATCAGTGTGTTACTAAAATGATACCATGGTATTGCATTTGTAGTTTTTTGCTTAACAGTAATTTAAACATCTTAAAAACATTGTATTACAAAGTGCAACTTGTGTAATAAATATTCACATTGCATGTTTGAAAATTCTTTCACTACTTTTTAAAAAGTCATTGGGTGAAAGTTCTTTACTACATTTTAAAAAATTCATTGCAGGTCATTTATAATGATCAAGGAGGTATTTTATTTTTCATGATTATCACTCATGCCTCTCTTTCTGGAAATGTGTAATGAGGACAGGGTCTAGGTGTAGCGTTCCCCTTACACAGTATAATGTTCTTTGGCGCAGTGAATTACTTAAATTTTTGGCAAGATGTCCTACCTTTGAATTTATACTGGAGCCTACTAATTCTGTAGACCTGCTACCAGTATCTTTTATCTCCTTTTCAATTACTTGGCAACATGCCATATATTTCCACTTCAAAAATAAATTAAAAAGAGGTGAAAACACATTGAATAAAATATGTAAAGGATCATTGCATCTCATATTTCTAAAATTTGAGTAAAAATGCTGCCTTGTTCTAGAAAGTGTTAACTTTGTTTATAACAACATTCACTGGATTAGAAGAGATGGGTGTAGGTAGGAGGTCAGAAAAGAAAGTATGAGAACTTCAGGTGTAATGTTTCCTAGAGAAAACATTTGGTCACAGTTAGCAAAGAAATTTATTTGAAATAATCCATAACACAACCATAAGTTGAGTTTCCTAGGGGGAAAAAAAACCTCTCGCAACTGTTTGTAATGATTTTATTTCCATAAGTTATAAACCCAAACAGAGAGAGGAAGAAAACTGAATCCTCCAGAAAAAATATCTCCTCAAAGTGCAAAATAGTGTCCAGGATAATGGGCAGCACTTCTCAGAGAACAAAATCAATTGACATAAACCAAAATAAATGGGAAAATCCCTAGCAGCAATAATGGTCTATTTACTTGATCTTCTGGGGACAACAGAATCATTTGAGCTGAATTTTTTTCATTTTGACTATAACTTTCTTTATTAGAGAAAACACCTGAAAAATAGCAAATCAAAGATTCAAATTCAGAAGTTAGTAAAGAATTGCAAAATTAACCTACATAAAATAGAAATAGACTACAGGTATGAGAAGAAATTAATAAAATACAGAAAAATCATATGGTAAGAGTAATAAACAATCAAAGAATTTATAAAATAAATTTTTATACTTTTTCACATTTTCATATTTAATATTAAGCAATAACAAATCTTTCCGAGTTATCAATTTACATTTCAACCTAGTTGATTTAAAATATTTTTTATGCTTTTTTACTTAACCTTCCAACTTTATATCTCTCTCCCCAGCTAGCTAGATAGAATTTATGTATATGCTGTATATCAAATATTACTATGTAGATTGTCACTATTAATTTATATTATAAATCCTTGAATTTTAGATAACTTTTATACATGCTGTCATCTATATTCTATATGCATTCTAGATGCATACTTAGATTTTATATAGTTTCATACCATAATTACGCATAAATATTGTTATATAATCATAAATTTCATATATCTTGCATGTGTATACTTATATAAAAAAGAAACTGTATGACAAAGTGATTTGTTTTCATAAAATTTTATAAAAGTGATTTTTTTCATAAAACTATAAAAGTGATTTTCATAAAAGTGATAAATTTTCATAAAATTTTATTCAGAGATTTAGTTTCTAATTGGTCAAAGCTAGCAAAATGTGATACATTCAGTTTAATACAAAACTTTAACTTTTAAATTAATTTTATAATAGGCAAATATTGTTCATTGCTAAGAGACTGTCCATACTGTACTTCCTTAATATTATAAGCATTCAATACACTTTTATATTTAGTAAATGTAATATTTTAAAAGCTCATGGTTTTGGTCGTATCTACACTGGTGATAGAGGTAGAAAGTTGTCATTTTAGAATTGCATTAATGATTGTAATTCTCTACACATTTTTGAGAAAATAGCTGTACTATGTTGTCTCACAATTCGAAAATGATAAAAACCTTAAAAACTGCACTGTAGAGCAGCTGGCCTATAGGACTGCTTCAACGAAGGAGAGAGATTACAGGTTCATCACTGTGCTCAGGGAGCCGAGAATGTAGCTCAGAGCCAGGGCACCCGGCTGGCACGCACGAGGCTCTCAGTCCAACTCCCTGTCCCCCTCCTCCCCAAAGAGTGATTGGGTAAGTATTTCCTTTTACATTTCTTCTTTTATTTTGACTTTATGACTTTACATTGTTTCCTGAAGAATTTCTGATTTTGGGGTAGCTCACTTGATATCTGCCTTCTTGGGATTTCTATCACTCTTACTGAGAAAGGACTGCTGTTTCTATATTAATTTAAGCTATTCTAAATAAAAGTTTCAAAAACTTTCGTCCAAAATTAAACATAAGGATCTCTTTTCTTTCTTTCCAATGTTTTTGTTAGTACGTGCTTGCGTATATAACATTTACATTCCACGTGTGGAGTTGGTGCATATCTTAATGCCTTTTTAAAATTCCTTTCTCCTGTCCCTGCCTCCCTGATCCTCCGTCTCTTCATTCCCTTCTTATTTGAGAAAGTTTTATCTCCCTACTTTGGGCACTGTCTTAATCACTTTTCTTCTCACTGAGACAAAATCTCCAAGACTGGCAATTTAAGAGAAAGATGTAAGCAGTATCAGAAATTTCAGTCCTCCTATGGTAGATAGTATGGTGGAAGGACATGCTGCAGAGAAAATCTGCTCACATGTTCACAGCCAGGAAGGAGAAGACTAAGAAAGCACCAAGAAAAAAAGACAGATATCCTTTCCAGGTCACCCTGGAGAGACCTCCCCAATCCAACAGGTCCTAGGTCCTAAACCCACATTTAGTTATAGCTCAGAAATCACCTTCCAAACACCAGGTGTATGAGCTTAAGAGACCGGGGTGGGGGGGGGAGCATTTAGATATAAACTAACAATAGCAGCATATTCAGGAATTCTTTGGCCGTTTCTTTGACTCTTTCTGATATCTTGGTTAAATATACATTAAAGGATGTTTATATAACTATATAATATATTATACATGTAATATAATACACATATATTAAAATATATGTTACATATCAATTAAGTTCTTAACTGTTTCTTTTTCTATGAAATTATGTGCATCTGTTTTGAACATACATTTGCAAACATTCATTCTATTTTGGATATGATTTGAGTAAATATGTACATTGAATAATTCTGTTGATTTTGAAGATGATCACCTGTGATCCACATTTCTTTTGTTGAATCTTTTTCCAGCACTGAGGATTGCACCCAAAGAAATTACAGTGAAATATATCCTGCAGCATAAAACATTTCTTAAAACTTTCTTTTTTATTTTAATTTCGGACGGGGTGTCATCAAGTCATTCATTTGCCCATACTGAGCTTGAACTTGTGCCCATACTGTCTCAGCATCCCAAAGGGCTGAGATTTTTAAAATGGTTCCAGTATGCCGACTGATCCTTCAGACTTAATGAAGTGAATGGAATCACACTGTCTCATATGTAACATGGTCTTGTGGCCACATAACTTCAACACCACCCCACTGGCTTATACCCTAAAGTATCAGACCAAATATCAATTTATTTTAATCTTTATGACTAAATAATTTACAAGTTATAGTTCAAAAGCACCACTTTCTCAGATGTTTGATAGTCCAATGCTGTTTCATATTGCCATTCAATAAGTTGTATAAAATACCTTCCATTTTTGTAACGCAAATTCTTTGGAACAGCCCAACTTCCTTTCTGCAAAGCAGATTCAAATATAAATAATCTGCAAAGGAAATCCTTGAAATGCATATGATCACCAGCTAATTCTTGCATCCAACCTGGAGAACATGGTCTGCTAATGCATTGTAAGCTTGCTTCTCGGTAGGAAGAAGCCTAGAACCGGTGACACAATATGTGTTTCCAAAATAAGATTTTAGTTTTTCCCATTTCAATGATGCTAATGTTCAAAATGGCACAAATATGTAGTCAGAATCTTTTTAAACATATGTCAAGCCTGGATTTCCTTACTTTCCACTAAATTTGTCTTCTCTGAGCATATTGGTTTTTTACTTTACAGATTCCTAATATATCTTTGTCATTTTATTCTAAAATTTGAATACCTAGGCACACAGTTCTCAACAACTTTTGGTTACACACCACCTTTATAGACTTAAAATCAGTAATAATTTCAAAGTATTCTTAAAATTATAGTTATTACAATATTGGAAAATAAAAAACTATTTTACTTTCATTTTAAATTAACAATAGGAAAATTATATTTTAAAAAAATCATTATGTTTTCTGAATAAATGTGAAAAAGACTATTCTTGCAAGTCTTTTCAAACTTTTTTATTTTAGAGACATAAAAATAGAAATCATGATACAGAATTTCAAAACTGGAAAAATGGAAATTAACAATGGCTAATATATTGCATACTGTTATCTTCAAAATAGTTACTCAGATTACCAGATATAGTTATGCAAAACTGATGACACAATATAAGCACAAATCGTTCTTTTCAATGAACTAAATCAAATTAGTAGTATAATTACCTTAGTTATCATATATATATATAATTTTTTTTACTCCTCATTCTGTTCTTCTTTTCCCCGTTCCAGTTTTTCTTTCCTGTTTAATAGTTTATTTACCTTTCACAATAGCTATTGTGCATTTTGGATCTTATTTATTCTTTCAGTTTCTTTCATTAGGGAGACAATACAATGTTTATGCATGTAAGTTTGGTTTATTTTACTTATGAGTATGATCTCTAGCTGAATTTATCTATCAAAGCCTTGAGTTTATCTTTCTTTGTAGTGTTCTATTATATAAAAATGGATAAAAAAATTTTTATCCATTCCTCGATCAATGAACATTTGGGTTGTTTCCAAGATTTAGCTATTATAAATTGTGCTGCTATAAACATGGGTGCACATATGTGTTGTTTTTAATTCTTCTGGGAAAAGATACAAAAGAGAATAGCTGTATTAAATAGGACCTCTAATCTTGTTTATTTATTTTAGAAATTTCCACATTGATTTCCACAATGATTGTACCAGTCTAAACTCCCACCAACAGTGGAGAAGTGTTCCCCCCCCCAAATCCCTCCATCATTGTTATTGGTTGATTTCTTGATGAAGCCCTTCTTCTTTCTGCGGTAAGATGGAATCCCAGTGTTGTTTTAATTTTCATTTCTTAGATAACCAATGATGCTGAACATTTTGTCATGTATTTATACTACAAAGTTACTGTGATAAAATTAGCATGGTACTGGCAGAAAACAAAAACAAAAGCAAAAACAAAAACAAAAAAACTGAAGATCAATGGAACATATAAGAAAATACAGACACAACCACAAATGGACTCAGCCATCTTATCTTTGACTAAGATGCCAAACTTGTTCACTGGAAGAAAGATAGACTCTAAAAAATGATGCTAGAAAAACTGGCTTTTCAGACGCTGAAGACTAAAACTGGACCTATATCTATCACCATCACCATGCCCTAAACTAAAGGCAAAAGGGATCAAAGGTCTAAATATTAAAACAGAAACTCTACAACTACTGGAAGAGAAAGTCGGTAAAAATCATGAAGATAGAGCTAAACAAAGAGTTCATGAGCTAAAACCATACCGCACAGAAACTATTTCAAAGAATCAACAGCTGGGATCTCATATTATTAAAAAGTTTTTGCACATGAAAAGAAATCACCATTGGAGAGAAAAGAAAATCCACAGAGTGAGAAAAAGTTTTAGCCAACTGTCCCTCAGAAAAAGGACTTCTGTCTAGAACATATAAACAATTGGAAAAAAATCAAGTCCCCGAAATTCAATAACCCATTCCACAAATGGGTTCTGAGATGAATACACATGTCTGAAAGGAAGAAATAAAAATGTATAGTAATTTATTTTTGTATTTTTGAGACAGGGTCTCCCTATGCAATTCAGAGTGGCCTTCAACTGACTTTGTAGCCCAGGCTCATCTTGAACTCAAAGTGATCTTCCTACCTCAGCCTCCCAAAGGCTGGAATTACAGCCGTGTGTCATTTTAATGTCTTTGTAGATATGAAATAGGTTGATTTTCATATTTGTTTCATGTTAAATCAGTTGCAATATGTTGCTTTGTTTTAAATATATGAAGAAAACCAAGCCTCACACAGACATAGAACAGAAAAAGGAGGGATATTTAATAGGTTTTTAAAGAGAATGTGTTTGTGTGTACCTGTTTGCTATTCTACTAGAAAGTGACAAGATAAAATTTCTTATAGCCTAGTTTCTATGGGGCACCTAAAATCAGACTAATTATCCTTATATACTCTGTTACTTTGAAAGTCTTTGGTCTACCCTACACCCTTCACTTATGCATTATTGTGCAACATGCTTTCTTCATTTAGAAAGATTTTTAATTTAAAATCCATAATATCTGAGGTTTTGTTACTTATAAAAATACATATTTTAAGAAAAACCAACCAAAATATAATGAAAAATTAGGCATTTATCGAATTTAAACATTTTGATTTGGACACACATCACAAGGTTGCTTAAATAGTATCACAAGTAAAAAGAAATCATTTTAATTGCATGTCATCTTTTTAATTTCTCAGATCTCTAATATGAAATGAGGATGTAATCATAATAAAACATGAAATGCACACTCCTTATATAAATATACAACTCAGCAAACCAAACAAGTTACTTTCAGTAATGTTTTCTTATTCTCATCACACCTTCTGTTATTGTATTGTGCATAATAAATTCATGTATAGGTGTTCTGGGGAGCTGCGGCCACCCCAGGGAGGGGAAACCAGAAGCAAGAGTGTCTCCTGAGATCCGCGCCATGCTGGAACTTAGAGGGCCGAGCCAACCAGTAAGCAGCCTGCCTCCCTGGAAAGTGACTGTGGTCTGGGGAGCTGAGGCCACCCCAGGGCGGGGAAACCAGAAGCAAGAGCATCTCCTGAGATCCGCGCCATGCTGGAACTTAGGGCGCCGAGCCAACCAGTAAGCAGCCTGCTGCCCTGGTAAGTGACTGTGGTCTGGCAAGCCGTGGCCACCCCAGGGCGGGGAAACCAGAAGTAAGAGTGTCTCCTGAGATCTGTGCCATGCTGGAACTTAGGGGGCCGAGCCAACCAGTAAGCAGCC
>PVJX010028674.1:6625-23346 GCA_004027295.1 Dolichotis patagonum | reverse complement strand
TTTGGGGGGTCAGGTGACGATCCCGTGTTGGGAGAGGACTGAGATACTAACCCTCCCTGCCCTGCACCAGGGATGGGGACAGCAGGCTGGAAAGAACCTGGGGAGACGCTGAGCAGAGGCATCACAGGTCAGCTTGGGGTGTCAGGAAACCTGGGACAGCCCCAAGCAGAACCCCAAGCACAGACGCAGGGGGCAGGAAGAGGCGGCCAAGGACCTGGAGAGTGCACTTCTGCGGGCTCCTCGGGGAGGCTGCAGTCACCAGGTCCCCCTCCCTCAGTCACTGCCTGTCCCAATGGGGACATCTGCATGGGGACAGGAATGCTTTGCTTAGATCCAGTTCTGGGAGGAGGCCTGGCCTTCCCAGAAGCAGCCCCTCTCTTTGGTCCCCAGCCATGCCCCTTCCCTCGGCCTGCTGCAGGACCTGAGCCGGGCCAGGGCTCTGCAGGAAGCTTCAAGTTTGAGTCATTCCATTACACCTGGAAAACTGCCCAGGGCCCCATTCAGTCATGGGGCTGTCACACCAGGCCTAGATGGGTGGGCAGGATGACACCTCACAGGGCGGCAAAGGATGAGACTCACCCTGGGACACTGAGCAGAGGCTGCCATTTCAAAGCTAGGTGTCCCACTCAGTGGGGCCATGGGCAGCTTGGCCTTGCCTGCCGGGGTGACAGTAACAGAGCTTCCTGCTGGGCCACGCTGGCCTGCTCCTTTGTGTCTCCTGCCAGTGTTGCTGTGGCTTCTGTAGCACACGGCTGGCCGCTTGGCAGGGCCCCGGGGAGTTTGACAACAGATGAACAGCTGGCGGTTTCCTCAGGGGGGTGTGCCCCACTCCCTCCATGGTCTGCAGAGTGACACAGGAGGTCCCTGCTACACAGGTCCCTCCTTGCTGCCCAGCAGCCTAAATGCTTAGGTTTAGGTACAGCTGTACCCCACACTTAGCAGGCGGGTGGCAGTGGCCGATGGCCTGTATCTCAGGGTCCCATGTGCAAGGAGAAAAATGTAACAACTGCCCCTCCTGGGCTTTTCAGGAGGAAAGGGGTTGATAACTGGGCCAGTCAGAGAGCCTCAGTGTCACTCTGATTAGCCTGTCAGTCAAGGTGACAGCCACTGGTTGATGGGAGATGAAGCCCTTGGCTGGAAGGGGAGGTGTCTGAATGCCTGCAAGAATGGGGTGCCAAGACAGTTACAGCTCTGCCTGTGCCACAGGCTGATGCACCCCCCCCCAGCTTTCTCTTTCTCACAGCAGTTACATGATGGCTCACACGCTTTACTCAGTTATTGTAAGACCTGCCCTCATTATTACCTGCACAGAGGACTAGGATTTTTGAGTGTTTCACTGAGCCTACAGCAGGCTTGCACCTTGCAGGTCTTAGTAAAAAGTTTGTTGAGTGAATTAATGAACGCAGAAGACAGCCTAAAAGACAAGCAACACCCACCCTGGGAGCCCTAACCTGGGAAGGGAAACCTGAACCAAGAAAAATGATAACGAGAATAAGGCAAAAAGGTGACCAGAGCTCCCACTTGCTATGCACCTACAGTCTGTAAGGCTCCCCGTTTTTCTTGTGAAGATTTGTCTATAGGGTGGGATGGAACACAGAGTCTCACTCATGCTACAAAAGTGCTCTACCACTCTAACACCCACATCCATATTTTATGGGCTACTTGCGAGACATCTTACTAAGTGCTTCAGAGTTTTAGCTCATTCATTCTGCAGGAAGAACAACTTCCAAAATGCCGAGCATGCTCCTCCACCAGGGCTTCCTAGCCCTCTTCCCGGAATGCTCTTCCTCTAGCTATCCAGGGACTTGACGGTTCCTCTCTTCACTTCCTCAGAAAGATTTGCCCTCATCATAGACTACTTACCCTCTTCTCTTCCTGACCTCTTTATAGAGCTGCTTACTAGCTTCGGGTATGTTTCACTATTTGACTCCTATACTAAAACGTATGCTTCGCAGAGATAAGCATTTTTTCTTAGATGCCTGGAATACAGCAGAAGATCTCTCAAATGTGGGATGAGTAAGTGTCCCTCCTACTCTAAGACTTGGGTACGCTTAAAATGGCATCTCTCAAGGTTGGAAACTGAGGCACACGGAAATTAAGTGATTAAGCCGAGCGTGGTGACGCTGTAACTGCACTGTGGGAGGTCAAGTGAGGAGGGTCGTGAGTTCGAGACTCGTCTGCGCAACTTGGTCACTTGGCGAGTCCATCTCAGAAAACAAAAAAGCCTAAGGACGTAGCTCAGTATGAAGGTCATGGGTTCAATGGTTCGATCTCTAGTAACTCACAAAAACAAAACAAAAAACTGATTAGTGAGCGTTGGAGACAAATCCTCAGCATACGCCCAGTAACAGCAATTATTATAATTACTAACCGCTTACTCTGCCCAGCCTTGAACTAGTGCTTTATCCTGAGTCATCGCGCTCAATTTCAGGTATAACCTGCGAGGAAGGCACCGTCGCGACCCTCACTTCATAAAGCCAGCGCCACCCAGCGAGGCGGGGGCGGAGCCAAGGGTTCGAACCCGGCGGCAGTCCTGTCCTCCACACCTCCTGGGGCCTCCATCGGGCCTCTCGGTCGTCGCAGCCCACGCCTCCTGCCCCCCGGAGCCCGGCGCTCACCCCCGGGCCTGGGTCAGAGTGCAGAGCCCACAGCTCCGCCACCATCTCGGTGTGCAAAAACTCGAACAGCACCTTATCCGCCATACACCAGCCTGATCGCCTAACGACTGCCCAAGCGCTTCTGGCTCACATTGGTCAGACTTAGCAAATCCCGCCTCTTGGAGGAGCGAGCCGCTCATCCCCGCTTTTCATTGGTGATTTTATGGGTCCCGCTTCCTTGCCGCGGGATCAAATCGTGGGCGCGTGTTTCGGAGACTAGAGGAAGGATCTACTCCGCCTCTCATTGGCCGCACGTGATAACATCTTCCGCCCTTATCTCCGTGCCTTCCCTACTTCCGGGCCTTAGAGCATTCCCATTCGCCGTATCACTACGCGTCATTCGTATTTTAAAAAAAAATTTTTTTTTTGATACAGCGTCTCTCTAGGTAGACTGGAGTAGACTAGACTAGGTAGACTAGTTAGGCTGGCCTGGAACTCACGGAGACCCTCCTGTCTCTGCTTTCTGAATTGTGGCATACGTCGCCATCCCCGGCATTCTCATTTTTAAAAACCTCCAGTTGTGCACTACAGATTTTCTTCCAAGCACAACACGGAAGTGCAAGCATAACCGCTTCCCCATTGGCCATGCCTCTGTCACGTGACTCTGCTGCACACGCCTTCCAGTTGATGCTAAGAACTTGTTTTCTGATTGGTAGCAAAGCGACGCCTCGTGACTTCACCAACGCCCGCCCAGTCTGAGCTCCTATTGGTTGAGATGCGGCGTCTTCACTACACTTCCTCCAGCGGATCCCGTGGGTTCGGAGCTTCTTAGATCCGGTAAGGTCTTTGGTCATTGCGGTCCCCTCACCCCTGCTAGGGCGCTCTCCCCAGAGTCCTCTGCACGGGCGTCCTGTCTATGGCTGGCATTGGTCCCTAAGAGGCTCACGAGCCCGAGTGCTTCCCGGTGAGGCTGGGCCGGAGGACGATGCCTGGAGGGTGCGGCCTCCGTTGGAAGCGGATTCGAAAGAAACTCAGTTTGAGACTCAGGGAACTGGTCCCCCAGCCTTGATCGAGCTGGTCCTCAGTTTCCCCATCTGTACAGTGAAGAGGCTGGGCTCCAGTAGTCTCTATCATCAGCCAGTTTACAGAAGAGGAAACCGAGGCTCGGACAGTGGGCCCTAAATCGCTAAGCGAACCGGTTCCTCCGGGCGCCGTCCCTCTCACCCGTCCCTTCGCTGCTTTTGTCTCTAGCTCCACGCCATGGCGTCTCAGGGTCGTCGGCGGAGGCCACCGCGGAGGTCAGGGACGATGGTGTCGGGGGAGGCGGCCGAGACGGACTCGGAGGCTTCTGCGTCCTCATCGTCGGAGGAGGAGCTGTACCTGGGCCCTTCGGGCCCGACGCGCGGTCGCGCCACAGGGCTGCGGATCGCAGGGGAGGCCGCGGAGACCGACTCGGATACGGAGCCGGAGCCCACGGCCGCGCCCACGGACCTACCTCCGCTTGTGGTGCAGCGGGAGTCGGCCGGGGAGGCCTGGGCCGCGGAGGAGGTCCCGGCGCCCGCGCCCGCGCGCTCTCTGCTGCAGCTCCGGCTGGCCGAGAGCCAGGCGCGGCTGGACCACGACGTGGCGGCAGCTGTGAGCGGTGTGTACCGCCGTGCGGGCCGCGATGTGGCTGCCTTGGCTGGGAGGCTGGCGGCCGCCCAGGCGGCCGGGTTGGCGGCGGCCCACAGCGTGCGCCTGGCGCGAGGGGACCTCTGTGCGCTGGCGGAGCGCCTGGACATTGTGGCTGGCTGTCGCTTGCTTCCGGACATCCGTGGCGTGCCGGGAACTGAGCCCGAGCAAGACCCGGAACCTCGGGCCTAGCCGAGACGAGACCTTCCTTCCTCATCAGAACCCCTGGGACCTAGCTGTCTGTGTCTCCTATCATCCCATGCCTCCCCATTTTGATGTCATCTGGAACCAACCCGGCCCACCTTGATGATGCTGTGGTCTCCGTTGTCCTGACCATGCTCTGGGACTGGCATTGGGTTCTGAGCCGCTTTTTGACGGGTCCACCTGTGGTAAATATCCAACCCTGTTTCTGTTTCCACCCTGGCTTCACAGGGACCCACCTTCCTTTGCCCTTTGCCTTTCTGAGTTTGTTTCTGCCCGCAGGCGTGTGGGCCCTGACATCCTCCTTCACGACCTTGCTCATGCTCCAGCCCTTAGCACATCTTTGGGAAGTTTGTGCCCTTTCACTGGGTCCCTTTTCTGCTCCCCAGCGTGGCTCTCAGTCCCTTTGGTTTTCTGCTACTGGCTCCTCTTCGGGTTTAGCTCCTCCTCGTCATCTTTCCTGAGCCCAGCTGCTCCCTGAGGTTAGATTTTACTTCATTTCTTTGCCACCCTGCTTATGCTGCTTTCCTCATGCTGTGCCCCGGGGCACCCTGTTACCTTCCGCAGGCCCAGGATGATGCCCCCCTGGTGACCCAAGGTGGTCCCCCTCTTCCAGATCTCTTGGACCAAGGCAGCATCACTGTCAGACCCAGGAATTCTAGCCAAGGCGGTGCCACTCCTGACCCCCGACCGCAGGTGACCCCTTCAGGTATCTGGGCCCAGTTCTGCCCCACCCTGGTGCTTTAGGCTTAGTCGGACACAGCTTTGCAAAGGGCAACTTGCTGTTCACACTGGTTCCTGGACCTAAAGACAAACTTCGGACCCAGCCTCTTTCTGTACCTTCTCACCTACATCTTTTGATCCCAGTGATGGTCCCTCAGCCTCCTCATGTTTACCTCAGCAATGGAAGCTGAGATCTGAGCCCCCAGAATGGAGGGAAGGGAGGAGAGTTCTTTAGAGCAGACTCATTAAAACTCGAAACACTCCCTGTTGTGGTTACATTCTCTTGTTTCTCGCCTATGCAGGGGTGGGTTTGTCAGTGGATAGGGCTGAGGAGCTTTCTGGAAGGAGATGAGGAGCTCACCCAGCTTCCAGGATAGATTGTGACTTATGTCACAGAAAAGAATTACAGGAGTCAGGAAAAGGCACAGAAAAGTTTGTTAGGTAAAATTTAGCAAGCAGCACTCAAAACAGGAGCTCTCAGAGGAGGGTTTTCATCTAGGCTGGGGTCTATATGGTCTTGGTGTTCTCAGGGTGCGTGATGTAGGATGTGCATGGCTCCTTTCAGGCCCCTCATCTGGGGGCTCTATTAAGATGCAAACCCTTCGCATGTGTGTGAAGTTCAGGGTGATGCTGCCCACATGCTGGCACTGCCACCTTGAGAAGGCAAGCCTGGGAGGGAACGCTGTTTTCTGGCTCTTTAAGACCCTTAGGATTTTTGGTGGACTGGTGGTGCATGCCTGTCATCCCAGCACTTGGAGGACTGAGGCAGGAGGATCGCTGTGAGTTCAGGGCCAGCCTGGGCTGCACAGTGACTTCAAGGCCAACCTGCACTACATAGTGAGAGCCTTGTTACCTGTCCCCACCCCACCCCTTAGGATTTTTTTCTTTTTCTTTTTCTTTTTTTTGGTACCGGGGATCAAACTCAGGACCTCACGCCTGCCAGGCAGATGCTTAAGCCACTGAGCTAAATCCCCGGCCTGATTTTTTTTCTTTTTGTAGTGTCCAGGAAAGGAAAAGGCCATTGTAACTTCTTGTAACCTTTGTACAACGAAGCTGTAGTTTTTCTTAAAAGTATAGTTGGGGTCTTGCTATGTAGGCCAGGCTTGCTTGCCTTAGACTTGGAAATTCTTCTGCCTCAGCCTCCTGAACACTGGCATTACAGGCAGTGCCACCACACCTGGCTTCTAAAAGTACAATTTTAAAATTACAGTTTTCTTTTCCTTCTGTCCTACCACAGGTTAGTAATTTGTCTGAGAGTCGGTGGTTTGGTTTTTTTTCCCAAAACCCCCAAGTTTGACTTATTGAAGATGAAATTATAAATGGTAAATCACAGTCTCTCATTTTGCCCTGCTTCTGCATTCATCTGTATTCAGTTAGTTCACAATACATTTTTGGGTATCCGCCCTGTGCTGTGTGTTAGGGATACTTCTGCCAGGGCCCTCACAGTCCAGGAGGGGAGGGAGGCATTAATAAAATAGAAGTGGTCCCAACAATGATAATTTATAGTGTAGGTATTTCTCAGGCACTATCTTTGGAGCCCTAAAGAAGCATAGGACTTTGGTGCGGGTGTGACAGGCTCTTTGTGACGTGGTGTGAGGACTGGGTGGACAAGTGAGACCTGAACTGAGCCTTGACAGTGTCAGTAGGTGAAATGGGAGTGAGCTGGAGAGTCGCAGGCAGGGGATGGCATATGGAAAAAACCTGAGCCACAGGGGACATGACGTACTTAGTTAGCTTTCCATCGTGGGACAAAATATCTGAGGTAATCATTCAGAGGAAAGTCTTTATTTTGGCTTACAGTTTTCAGAGGGTTCAGTCCTTGACTCGGATGCCTTTGGGTCTGTAGTGGGACAGGGCATCATGGGAGGGGCTGATAGTGAAGGAAACTGCCCATCTCATGGCAGCCAGGAAGCAAGAGTAGAGGGGAGGGGGGGGTCAAGGCCCCAGTGCCCCCTGCAAGGGGACACAGCCCCACATGACCCAACTTCCTTCCAGTAGACCCCACCTCCTTAAGGTTCCACTGCCTCCCTGGCCCATTGGTCTGAAGATGATAGCCTTGAGCCCCTACCCTGCTGCCTAAATCCAGTGGAAACTGGTGATCTGTTTGCTTTTGTGTTTGCCAGTATGCGTGGGAATGTGCCTTAGCTTGAGTAGTTTCCACAGTCTGGGTGTCGTGCTGGAGAAGTCTCTGGGGCAGGGGCACCTCAGACCTGCGGGCCATAAGGCTGGGCAGAAAGGACTGTAACTCACTGGATTCCAGGACTGCAGGTCTTGGAAGGAAACCACTCATTTGGAAGTACAGAGGAATTTTTTTGGACCCATGTTTTCAATCCTTGATTCATTGATTGATTGGTGTTTTGAGTTTTTTTTCCCCTTTTTTCTTTTTCCTTTTTTAAAATCTCTTAGTTTTCCCATTTAATTATTATTTTATTTTAAAGAGAACAAAGCCAAGCAAAATAAAACAAAGCCAATCAAAACAAAACAATGAAAGTGATACAGGACCTCAAAACAGGATTAATAGAAAATCAGCTGTTGCTACCATGATGCCTCTTACCTTCAAAATAGTTGTCCATACCATTAGACACAATAAAATCAAAACAGAGCAGAATAAAACCAATCAAAACAAAACGTTGAATCAAACAACAGTAAAACGGAGCAAAACAAAACAGAACATTATTGGATTTCAAAAACAAGACACAAAAAAATCCCCCATAATTGCTATATTGCATATTGTTATCCTCTAAGTAGATGCTCAGACTACTGGCTTTAGGCCTGCAAAGTCGATCCAACAATGTAAGCATTAAGTTGTTTTTATCTCAGGTGCAGTCAACTCTGTCCCTCTGAGTTAGCAGGTTGTGGGGCGTGGCTCTTGTCTCTCAGCCAGAGCGCCTTCTGTCTCACAGGAAGGGTGCTTCCTGTTCTTCCTGCTGGCCCACAGTTAGCCCTGGCACACAGGAAGGGCACATCTTTTCCCTTCCAGCCTCCAGTCTCCGTTTACAAGTTACTTTTTTTTTTTTTTTGGTACCAGGGATCAAACTCATGACCACATGCTTGCCAGGCAGGTGCTTATACCACCAAGCTAAATCCCTAACCCCTCTACAGTCTCCATTTAATTATTTTCCTTTAGTTTGCTCTCCGATTTTTCTTTTTGTTTGTTCTTTTTGTTACTGTTTTCATTGTTTTTGGTACCAGGGATTGAACTCAGGACCTTGGGCTTGCTAAGCAGGTTCTTGCGCCACTAAACTAAACCCCTGGCCCTTCTTGTTTTTTTTTTTTTTTTCTGGTACTTTTATCAAATACTGTTAATTTCCTTTTACTCCTCCTTGGGATCCTTTATTTCTTTTTTTTCACTTTTTGCTTAAATTTAAACATTTCAGTCTTTCCATATTCCTGTTCTCCATAAGGTATAATAGAATGAGTACACCAGGATGAGCAGTTAAGTAGAAGGGAAAGAAAGGGTGTCCGCAGCAGAAAAATAAGGCAATGACCGGAGTTAAGTCAGTACCTTTCAGTAATAACTGGCAGTGTAAGTGGTCTCAATTTCCCAGTCAAAGACACAAACTGACAGAATGGATCAGGAAACAAAATGCGACAGTATGCCATGTAGAAGAAACACATTTAGCCCCAGAAAGAAATTCCTATACTAAAAATCAAATCGTGGAAAACAATCCTGTTCTATGCAACAGAAACAAGCAGGAATAGTTACTGTTATTTGCAGCAAAAGTGGGTTTCTTTAAGCCAAAACTCATCAGAAGAGGGAAAAAAGAGCATTACACATTGGGTAGTAAGGGAACAATCCAACAGGAAGAGAGAACTATAAACATTTATTTACCAAAGAGTGGCATTCCCAACTTAATAAACACTACTGGACATAAAAGACCAGATGAACATCAATACAATTATAGTGGGGGACTTTAATACCCCAGTGTCACCAATAGATCAACTAGACAAAAAATACCAGAGTTGAAACAAGCCTTTGGACAAAAGTACTTAGCCACTTACCAGTCTAATTATTTAAATACAGGTTGACCTGAAAATAGGTCATCTCCAAAAGTTGCCAAAGTGCTAACACTTTCAGCATTGTTAAAAAGTTCAAGTCAAAAATCTTTTCTGAGAGTAAAGGCAAACTCTTAGCTTTGAGCCCCTGTACAAATGAAAAGAAAGTTAAACGCTCCCAGCATGCAGTGGCACAAGATAAATATTACCATTCCAAAAGGTGCTGATAGGCATACAAAGGAATGGGACCAAAGCAAGTCCAAAATTCAGCAAAATAAACATTAAGTACTGCAGTTCCATGTGCAGCATCTGTGGCAAGATAGGATCTCTACAGGGCTTGAGTAGCTCCACCCATAGGGTATTTCAGACGGTTGTAGCTCCCGTGGCTTTTGTCTTGTGCCTGCTCTGCTTTCTTTGCAGTTTCTCTCAGGTAATCCACCTTCCTGGCTCCTCCAAACTTCTGGGGTGTCTCCTGCACCTTTGCCTTCCCATTCAAAGCTTTACATGCTGCTCTCTTGGGCACACTGCCTGGCCTGCCAGACCTTCTTCTGAAATCTGGGTGGAAGCCTTCCTGACCCCACAACTCTTGCATTCTTCATGCACCTAAAAACAGTACCATGTGGATGATACCAAGGTCTGTTGTCAGCTGGAGCAGTACCTGGGGCTTCCCTACTCTTGCCAGTAGCCTGGATCATGAAGCACTCTGAATCCAATTCCAAGAAACAAATTCTCCAGGCCTCTGCTGTTCTGGAACATGCTGCTCTGTGGCTTTCTTCTCAGAGCAAAGTCACTTTAGCATTTTTGACACTGCAAAGGTAGAGTCCTGCTGCTGCTTGTGATGCCTTCAGGTCTGTCTTTTCTATTTTCCTGTTCCTTCAGCAATCAAGATCTCTCACTATTGCTGTAGTCCACAGCTTTACTGGAGCTTCTTCTTCCTTTTGGACCAAACTCACAATGTTTTAAATCATTCTGTTGGGCTCTTTTTTTTTTTTTTTCCTTGCTGGACTTTTTGTTCTTGATGCTCAACATAAATCTGGTTAAAAGTCCCCCACAGTAGCCACGCCACTACCTCAACTTTCAACTGCCTTGAAATTTTTTCTACAAGGTTAGGCCTCCACCCTTAAGCTCAGCCTCAGGCAAAGCTTCTGAACAGGAGCAAAATGTAGATAGACCTTGGCCAAGTCATAAAACTGGTCTCCTGGAGTCCAACAGTCAATGCTGTCCTTCCCAGCAGAATCTCCTGAGCCTGATCTTTACCGGCTTTCTGGTCTTCTGAGCTCTGACCAGAATCCACCATACAAAACAGCCTTAGGTGTTCCAGCTCTGCTTTTTCAACTGGCATCTCAAACCTTCCCAAACTCTTCCTACAAGCCCTTCTCAACGGCTCCTGAACCACACGGTCAGGTATAGTCACAGCAATGACTTCTCTGGTATGCAGTTCCATCTTAGTTACTTTTCTTGTTAGTGGGACAAGAAGACACCCAAAGCCAAAGGTGGAAAGTTCTATTTAGCTTACAGCTTGTAGAGGTTTTTGTCCATTATCAGCTGGCTCCAAGGCAGAGTGGCACATGGCAGAGGGCAGCAGTTCCTGGTGGGAGAAGACAGCCAAAGCAACAAGAGGCGGCAGATCTAATGTTAAAACAGATGCACTTAATCAGCTAGTAGATAAAAGATGTAAAACTCTTGAAGACATAACCATAGGCGAGGACTTTCTGAACAGAAGCCCAGTAGCACAAGAAATAGTACCAAGCATCAACAAAAGAGATCATAACACACTAAAAAGTTGCATAGCAAAGGAAACAACCAGCAGAGTGAAGAGACAACCTACAGAACGGGAAAAATTTTGTCAGCTATTCCTCCAACAGAGGACTAATAGCTCAATGTATAAAAATTCAAAATTAGCTCCCCTTCCTGATAAAAGATCCAATCAAAAGATGTGTAGCCGCAATAAGTGGATACTTCTCAGATGTTAAAATGGCCCATCAATACAGGAAAAAATGCTCACTATTTTTGGCCATTAGAGAAATACAAATTAAAACAATATGGAGATTCCCATTTTATTCCAGAAAGAATAGCCATCATCAAGGAATCAAATAACATGGGCTGGGGATTTAGCTCAGCAGCACAAGTGCCTGCCTCGCAAGCACGAGGTCATGAGTTCAATACCCGGTAACAACAACAACAACAATAAAAAATCAAGTAACAAATGCTGTTGAGGCTGTAGGGTGGAGGGAGAAGGAACCATTCTGCATTATTGTGAATGTAAATGAGTACAGCCCCTATGGAAATCACTGTGGAGACTCCTGAAAAAGAAAGATTAAAATTAGAAATTGCATTTGGCCCTACTATTCTCCTAGGGATCTTCCCCAAAGTTATAGACTATATTACAGTGATACATGTATATCGAGGTTTATAGTACTGAAATTCATAATAGTTAAACTTTGGAAGCAACCTATCAAGAGATGAATGAATAGAGAATATGGTATTTGTGCACAAGGGAGTATTACTCTGCTATAAAGAAGGATAAATGAGTCATTTGTAGGAAAGTGGACGTACCTTAAGACCATAGTATTAAGTGAAGTAAATCAGACAACACAATCTTAAGTGTTTCATGGTTTTTCTTACATGAGAAACCCAAAATACTAATAAGCAAAATAAAGGATAAGAAGTAGTGTGATCTTTTTCAAATGGTAATGAAAGGGAAAAACTGTATAAGGGAAATTGTTCTTTTTATTTTTGGGGGGTACTGGGAATTGAACTCATGACCATGCACTTGCAAGGCAGGCACTTATGCCATTGAGCTAAACCCCTGGCAGCTTAAATTGTTTTACTTATTTATTTTTGGTACTGGGGATTGAACTTGTGACCTCGAGTTTGCCAAGCAGGCACTTACGCCGCTGAGCTAAGCTCCCAGCCCCTTAAATTGCTCTTTTTAAAACTTTGTTCTTTTGAGACTGCCTCGCCCTATAACTGTTTCATGGCACTGTAATTCCTTTCTTGATCCCTGTAGCCACAAGAGCATCACCAAGCATGCAGGACGCCTGATTGTACCAAGCTGCGTGACCATCAATCTAGCCTTGTAACTGATGATCTCACCCCGCGGGCTGATCAGAACTGCCAGGCTGTTCTGTCTCACCTTTGCACCTCCTACTTATGCATCATATAAAAGCCCTAGACCACCAGAGATCAGGGCCTGATATTTTGGAAATGAGCTCATTCAGTTCCCATCAACATAAAATAAATCTGCCTCCAGATCATGGGTGTCATTTTAATGTTTCTGTTTGACACAGTGGTATATGGTCCAGAGTTGGAGGGAAGGGGCAGGCGGGAAGAAAGGGGATTAAAGAATAACTGAGATGTAGGCCGGCTGGGGTGGTGCATGCTTGTAATCCCAGCATTCAGGAGGCTGAGGCAGGAGAAGTGCTGTGAATTTAAGACTGGCCTGGGCTACAAAGTGAGTTTAAGACCAGCCTGAACTGCATAGTGAAACCCTGTCTCAAAAATAAAAAACAAAAAACAAAAACCTGAGCTGTGTGACCTAGTGGTACCAGCTGCACACAATGAATGTGACCGTTATGTACTGCAAATGTGCTAACAAAACAAGTCAAACCTTTACCACTTGGGCCTTTGGGGACAGTCACCACCCAGAGGGCAGTAACTTCCGCTTCCCCTCTGGAGGGGAGGCTGCAGAGGAAGTGGCACCCGTGGGACAGAGGGAGGTGGCCTTGAAGTCGGGTAAGGGCCAAGGTGTCGAGCAGTCAGCAGAGCCCGCACACACCCTGTGGCTCTGGTGAAGGGGACAGACGGAGCCTGTGCTTCTGCCACACGGCTGCCTCTGAAGAAAACCCAGAAATAGTGATGCGGGTGTGGCTCTTGCCTTCCACGGAACAGGCCCTGCTTCTAACGCCAGCACGACCAGAAAAAGCAAAACAAAACAAAACAAAACAAAACAAAACATCAGCGTACACAGACAAGCCAAGCCACGGCTTCAGTAAGGTAGAGTCAAGTCCGGAAGCAGTGGAGTGGAGACCCAGGGCCGTTGGGAGAGAAGCGGAGGCCCCTGTCTAGAGCTCCGTCCCTGCAGGAGCTGTGCCTGAGGTGCCGGGGCATCCAGCAACCGGTGCCTCCCTGTGAGCTCAGGTGGGGCAGCCCCACCACGCTACAATGGCATTCATTCATTCATTCATTCATTCCACTCGGGCACAAAACAGCAGAGGTGGAGGACCAGGGTCTTGGCTGGCACAGCCTCTGGGGCATGAAATGAATAATGGGCATGGGTTTATGTTCCCATCCTCAAATTGAAGCTTGGTGCCAGGCATGGTGCCAACTGCATATCGAGAGCCTGATTAAAAAAAAAATGTTGGGCTGGGGATGTAGCTCAGTGGCATAAGCTCCTACCTGGCAAGCACAAAGTCAAGAGTTCAATCCCCAATACCAAAATAAAAAAAAGTTTAACCTTGGAGAGATGGAAGGGAGGCTGCAGGTGAGGAGTCATGCAGTACACTGAGAAGCCCCAGGTGACACAGAGGGCACTAATACTCTTCTGATCCACCCGCTTTGTAGCCCAGGCTGGTTTTGAATTTGACGATCCTCCTACTTTAGTCTCCTGATCTGCTGGGATCACAGATGTGTGCCACCACACCCAGCCAGGGGAGAATTTTCATCAGTGAACACAGTCCAGCCCTGGCTGGACGGTGAGGAGCCCAGGGCATGGGCACAGTAGAAGGGAAACTATTAACTTCTGGTTGGAGCAATGCAGTGTTTGCCTAGTGTTACCGACGTTTGTTATGGTGCTGTGGATTTCTAGTTGCCTTTTCTGAATCACAAGTTCTGAGATTTGAGAATAAGATTCTCCTTGGGGTGTTGACCTGCAAGTAGGTTTCAGTGTCCTTTTATTTGTTCCTTGAATCTGTGAATGAAGCAGTCCAGGCTGCATCAAGGGGGGGTAGGTGGTGATGGGTGTCAAGATCCACATCCTCCTGACCATTTATGTCCGTTGATAATTTTTAGATTAAATCAGCACTTATATTGAAAAAAGCAAGCTGGACATGGCAGCTCACACCTGTAATCCCAGCACCTAGGAGGCTGAGGCAGGAGGATGGCAAATCTGAGGCAAAATGGGCAATGGAGTGAGACCCTGTCTCAAAACAAAACAACTCAGTGTTTATGGTCAAGGCAAGTGGAATCTGATTCCCCAGTTTGGGAGACTGCACGACCTTTGTCACCAGCCATGTTGACAAAGTACACTTCCGTGTGCTGCTTCCAGCCTATCCCAGAACAGGCTGCCGAGTGTCTGATAAAGAATGTCGGAGATGATTTTGTCACCTGATGGAGGCAGTCCAGACTCTTGGTTCATGTCACAGGCATTAGCACTGAACCACCTTGTATCTGGAGCATCCCTTTCCAATGGTCCAGAGCGTGGGACATCATAGGGTCTGTGGAGGAGCTTTTCCAGGCCCCTTTAATTCATGTGGACTGGAAGAAAACCAGTTCAGAAGCCAGTCGAGGTGGCACATGCTTGTAAACCCAGCCTTCAGGAGACTGAGGCAGGAGGATCACAGGTTTAAAGCCAGCCTGGATTACATAGCAAGACCCTTTCATGAAAAACACAAAAAAGGGAGAAAAAGAAAAGAAGAGCAGATTCCTTTGCTTTGCTGACACTGCTCACCTGCCATGGCCAGTTTTTGGAAATCAGTGTGAGGGGTACAGGTCTCATGTTTGGCTTGTTGAAAAAGCAGGAAAAAAGCCAGGCGTAGTGATCCCAGATACCTGGGGAACTGAGGCCAGAAAATCACCAATTCAAGGTCACCTGGGCAACCTAGCTAATCCCTGCTTCAAGAAATAGAAAGGGCTGGGGAACCCAGAGGTGGTAGGGTACCCCCAGGTTCAACCCCTAATACAGGGGAGTAGTGAGCAATGTGGATGGCAGATGCAGCTTGCTTTAAAGACACCATAGGGATGTGAGGGCCACCTGGCTGCAAGATCTGTCATCACACTGGTCACTAGGATTGAAAGCCAGTCCAGGGATTGTAACCAGCAAAGAAAACAGCCTCTCTGAGAGTCCCCATCCAGACGCTAGACGGCTTTGTGAGGAAGACAAGGAGGAAAGTGGGTCCACTGGAAACAGGAAGAATCTGAAGTGTGAACTGAAGCCCACAGAGAGAGTGAAGAGAAAAAGCTCAACAAAGAAGAATGTGGTAGCCGGCAGTGCCTTCTCCCTGAGATGGGACTCATTGAGTAAGAGGAGCAGCTCAAACCTGCGGATGCACAGTGACCATGGCAGTGACCACTGGCAGTCCCAGAGGCCTCTGCAGAGAGGTGCGGCAGTGGAGGGTAGCAGAGGATGTGGAGGGCTGCACTGACTGGCGGTGAGTGCAGAGGACTTAGTCCCCCTACAGGAGAGAGTGATTGGCCAGGAACCATCTTGGAGATGGGCTGGCTGAGCTCAGAACCCGGAACTGTTTGTGTCTCCATCTAGCAGCTCCCAGCTGTGCTCAGACCCATGGAAATTGCTCAGGCAATGGCGAGCCCAGTGTGTCTAGCTTTGGGACAAGCCTGCTGGGATTATCCACTACCCTACCAAAAAGCTACTGCTGGCTTTCTTCTGCACAAATTTACCAAAGTAGGCATGATCCCCCTTTATCCTCCAACCTTCTAATCTCTTCCGCTTCTCCTGCTTCTCTATTTTCTCCTAAATCCATTTTAAATTTTAACCCCTGAGAGCAAAATGGACACATGAAGGATTTATATACTGCATATAATTTATTGGTTTATTTTACATTTTGTTATATAATCACAAATCTAGTTCATATGGTTAAAAGTGGCAAGTTAATGGTTAGATCAGCTTGTCATTTTCTAGGCTGTGTTTGATGCTATTGGTATCACTACAGCCAAAATTGACATAATTGTTACAAACACCTGTTGGTCCTGGTTTTCCATGACTGAGATTGACTAAAGGTCACAGAAAATACTGTGGCACAGTGCCAAAGAACCAGGGACAAGACCAAACAAGCAACAACTTCTTATCTCCAAAAAAGCGGTAAGATCTTTCAACAGACTCAGTACCCAAAAACTTCTCTGGAAGATACCTCAGAGAAGTAGTCATCACTTAAGGGTCCTAAATACTAGCAATAAAAAACCTGCCATAAGCAATTTACAAACATCACCTCAGGAATTAAACTACAAAAAGAGAGAAAAGAAAATGAGAAGACACTTAAGCAAAATGCATGCCCAGATACTCAGTGTCCAAAGGCAAATCCAGGGAGCAGTGAGGTGGGACAGTCTGAAAGCCTGCCACCAGGCCTCTCTGAAGTGGTAACAGCAAAGCAATTGAATGAGGCTCTGGAAAAAATGAAATCAGAAATAATCTCTCAGATAACTGCAGAGGTTACAAACATACACACCATGCTTAGGATTGTTAGAACAGATACAGACCAAAAAAAAAAAAAAAAAAAAAAAAAAAAAAAAAAAAAAAAAAAAAAAAAAAAAAAAAAAAAAAAAAAAAAAAAAAAAAAAAAAAAAAAAAAAAAAAAA
>PVJX010028673.1:0-23668 GCA_004027295.1 Dolichotis patagonum | reverse complement strand
ATACAAGTTTTATGTGAACTATATATTTTCAGCTCTGGAGCTCTGGAGTGGAATTGCTAGGTCATATTTTAAGTTTTACATTAAACTTTTTAAGAAAGAGCCTGCTTTCCAAAGTGACCACATTATTTTACTTTTCCTTCACCTAATGGAACTGCCATCTGGCTCCGCATGTCCCTTGGTCTTAGTTATTTTCTCACGGCTCAGTACCCACAACTGAAAGATGGAAACGTTTCTTTTGGCTCAGTATGTAGAGGTTTCAATCCACAGTCACTTGGCTTTGAGGCAGGGTGGGTGGCCTGGCAGAGGGGCACAGAGGAGAGAAGCGGCCCCTGGCCTGGCTGTGGGAAGCAGAGTGCTCAAGGGAGGACGGAGAGGGTCACACCCCCAGTGACTCACCTCTAAGCAGGCTTCACCCCCCCAACCACATTTAGTTATAAACTCCTTGGTAGACTAATGCACTATTGAGTATTTCACCCCGTGACCAATCACCTCCCCAAAATCCCACTTGTGAGTGTATGAGGCTTTGAGATATAAACCACAGTAACCTTCACCATGGCTCTTTCCTCCTAGGAGCTGCGCCAGACACAGGAGGAGCTCAAGGAGCTGCAGGCAGAGCAGAAGAGCCAGGAGGTGGCTGGGCGACACCGGGACCGCGAGTTGGAGAAGCAGCTGGCAGTCTTGAGGGTGGAGGCTGATCGAGGCCTGGAGCTGGAGCAGCAGAACCTCCAGCTACAAAAGACCCTCCAGCAGCTGCGACTGGACTGTGAAGAGGCCTCCAAGGCAAGGGGAGTGGGCCTAAGGCTTAGGAGGTGGAGGCCAAGGGGTCTAGAGGGCTGAGAAACCAGAGGGCATGGAAGGTTCCCTGTGATGGGTATGTACCAGCAGCCGCGTGAGTCTGTGTGTAGCCACAGCAAGATCTGCCAGGAGGTAGTGATAGCAACTCTGGCTACAGGGCCAAGACTCTTAAGCCTGGGCTCCTTCTCTGCTCCCACCTCTGTGGGGCTCTGGGTGGGCTCTCGGAGGGCTAGCTTCTAGGATATATGTGTGCTCCGGGCCTAGGCCGTGCGGTCTGAGCCGCTGCTCTGCACTGCCCGCAGGCCAAGCTGGCAGCTGAGAAGGAGGCCTTGGCGCTGGGGCAGCGTCGGACAGCCGTGGAAACCACACTTCGGGAGACCCAGGAAGAAAATGACGACTTCCGCCGACGCATCCTGGGTCTGGAGCAGCAGCTGAAGGAAGCCCGTGGGCTGGCGGAGGGTGGGGAAGCGGTGGAGGCGAGACTTCGGGACAAGGTGCAGCGGCTGGAGGTCAGTGCTTCTGCCCACAGGGTCGCTTTCTCCTGGCCTTCACTGCCCTCCAACCTGGCCAGATCTTCCCTTGCTAGATACGCAGCCAAGTTTTACGTTGTCAGTAGTATGCTTCTGTTTCACCTTCCCTGTCCTCTGTTAGTCCTCTGTTAACCTTGCATTTATTCCCTGGAGTGTGGTTTGGTGTGAATGTTTCAACTTTGCATGGGTATTTTCGTCTGCTATCTCTCTTGGTCTCCTGTGTCGTGATCTCTTTGCTATTTTCTCTGAGCCTGTTTTCATTGCACACTTTTTTCTAAATACCTATTTTTCCTCCTTGCCATCTACATACCTCCAAATGACTGAGCCTCTTGCCAGCCCCACCTCTCCCTTCTCCCAGGCAGAGAAACAGCGACTGGAAGAGGCACTGAATGCAGCGCAGGAGGAGGAGGGGAGCCTGGCAGCAGCCAAAAGGGCCCTGGAGGTCAAGCTGGATGAGGCCCAGCGGGGTCTGGTGCGCCTGGGGCAGGAGCAGCAGGCCCTAAACCGGGCCCTCGAGGAGGAGGGGAAGCAGCGGGAGGTGCTGCGGCGGAGCAAGGCGGAGCTGGAGGAGCAGAAGCGTTTGCTGGACAAAACTGTGGACCGACTCAACAAGGAGGTAGGCGTGGTGGTCCTAGGCCCTTAGGAAGAGGCTCAGCTCCTGAAGGCGCAGGGTGCATCAGAACTTGTCTCTCTCCTCAAGTACATGGTTGGGAGGCACAAGGCCAAATCTTCCCAAAGTACTGGACTTCTTACCTCCTGTCTGAGTTTTCACCCTTACCCCCGTACCTCATTCTTTTATGGTTTCATTCTTAAGAGAATATTTACTGGAATTCTGCTTTAGAAGTCTGTAAGACTTAAGCATATAAAGCTTCTAATTAGTGGAGTTTGTGTGCAAGCGTGTGTATGCATTACAGGGATTATACCTAGGGACTTGCACGGGATAGGCAAGTGCTTTATCTCTGAGCCACATATCTAGGCCTCCTTAGTACAGCTTTAAGTTGGGAGGAGAGGAAGAAAAAAGGGGGACAGGGAAATAAATGGCTCTTTTGCTGGTAAGGTTTTCCTCTCAACATCTTACTTTACAAAACAAGACCACACACTTAATATTTTGCATCAGTTCCAAAGTGAACATTTTATCATTTGTTGCTTCTTGAAATTGCACATTTTATCATTTCTGAAATTGGGTTGTGTTTATAATTCATAGTATCTCATCGTTTAATCAGCAGATTATTCTTTCCTATAGTGCATCATGTAATCATTGGCACCTTTTGTTGTTGAAATATGGTTGTTGAAGGTTTACTTTGTAGCAGGCACTGTTGTACTTTATGTAATAACTAAGAATTCTCAAAACAACCTCCAGTGTTGGTGCTCTTGTTACCCCACCTTATGGATGGGGAACTGAGACCTGAGAGGATAAGCAACTTGCCTTTGATCGCTAATACTACGTGGTAGAGGCAGGATTTGAACTCAGGTATCTGCAGATAACCACCAGCTGTTAAACAAGAGCACGAGCGAGTTGCCCTTGGCTGCAAGAAGGCTCTTGGGAGAGTCTCAGGGAGAAGGGATAGGCTTCAGTTGAACACAAGTAGTACTGAAAACTCTTTGGTATGTGCTTTAGCTGGAGCAGATTGGAGATGACTCTAAGCAAGCCCTGCAGCAGCTCCAGACCCAGCTGGAAGATTATAAGGAAAAGGCCCGGCGGGAGGTAGCAGATGCTCAGCGCCAGGCTAAAGATTGGGCCAGTGAGGCCGAGAAGACCTCTGGGGGGCTGAGCCGCCTTCAGGATGAGGTAGGAGCCTTACGGGCAATGGGGTGGGACCCATCCCCTGTCTTTGGGTTTGCAGATCTTTCCTCCTAACCTGGCCCAGGTTTAGGTGTGGCCACTTGCAGTTGCATACTAAGGCGGGAGACGGTGGAGGAGTTGTCCACCTTAGCTGCAGACACAGAGGTACATTACCCATAGGGCAGTGATTTTGCAACTCTGCTGCATAATAGAGTCACCTGAAGAGATGAATTTTTAAATCCCAAAGCCTAAACTGTATCATACATTACTTAAATCATAACCCAGGGTCAGTGTTTTTTAAAAATCCTTAAATAGGTGCAGTGGCATGTGCCGGTGACTCAGCCGCTCAGGAAGCTGAGGTAGGAGAATCCCTTGAACCCAAGAGTTTAAGACCAGCCTGTGCAACACAGCAAGACCCCATCTCAGAAAAAACAAACAAAACAACAAAAAAAGGAGAGACACATATACACAAAAACTTCAAGTTATTCTAATTTATGTAGAGAAGTTTAAAATAACTTTTTAAAGACTTAAAAGTCAGTCTGCTTTATGCTATCACCCTGGGCTATTCAATTTTTTTTTTTTTGGTGGAGATAGGATCTTGCCGTGCAGTTCAGGGTGCCCTTGAACTCACTGTGTGGCCTAGGCTGGCCTCAAACCTGAGGTGGTCCTCCTGCCTCAACCTCCCAAGTACTGAGATTACAAGCATGTGCTGCCATGCTCAGTTTGTGCTGGTAATTCTAAAGTGATGAAGTATTTTTCCCCTCAAGCCCACCTCACACTGCACTGAACTCCTTCTTTTTCCTCTGGCAGACCCAGAGGCTGCGGCAGGCCCTGCAGGCCACCCAGGCTGAGCGAGACACAGTCCGGCTGGACAAAGAGCTGCTGGCCCAGCGACTACAGGGACTGGAGCAAGAGGCAGAGAACAAGAAGCGCTCTCAGGATGACAGGACCAGGCAACTGAAGAGCCTTGAGGTCAGGACATGTCATGGGGTGGAGGCCAAAAGAGGGTTCTGGGTCGTGGCACAGGCAGGCCTTCTGTGTTCTGTGGGGAAAGGGACAGAAGACTCCCAAGTGTCTTTCCTTTTCGTTTCAAGATTGAATCCAGGGGCTTCATATTGAACTACATCCTCAACCCTTTTTCATTTTTTGGAAACAATGTTTTGCTAAATTACTAAATTCCCTGGGCTGGGCTTGCACTTGTGATCCTCCTGCCTCAGCCTCCTAGAGTACTGGGATTGCAGCCATGTACCAACCCAAGCCCAAGTGTATTTCTGTGCCACAGGTTGAAACTGGCACCACACAGCTAATGGGTATTGTTGGATTTTGTTTAAGAAACTTTGGATCAAATGCCAATGTTCAGAAATGTATAAATGTCACATAAAAATTTGGGTTTCTAGCTTCTTTCATACAGTAAGTGCCTGACTTATAAATAGTTCCATTCTAGGAGAATTGTTCATAAGTCAGATTTGTTTGCAAATCAGGTTTATTTATAAGCCTAACCATAATCCTAAATTGACAAAGTGAGTCTTATACAGTAAACCTGGGAAAGTTCAAAAGTTTGTAACTCAAGAACTTACTATACTTAGAAAATCTAACAGTGGTGTTCTACATTTGAGTTGTGCATGACAACAGTGGCCTGGAGCCACTGAGCACTGACCTCCCCCTTTCTGAGTGAACAGTGGTCTTCAATTGGCTATATTTGAGAATAATTATAACAACAGTAACAGCAAACGTACTGTGCTGTATGCCAAGCACTTAAGTTTCGTTTTGCTCCCAGAATAACCTTATGAGATACGTCGTCTTGTTTTCTTTTTCTTCTGTTTTTTTGTTTTTTGAGATAGGGTCTCCAAATGGCCTCCAAATCCTAGCTATCCTCAGCCTCCTGAGTGCTAAGATTACAGGTTTGTGCCACCACGCCCAGCCATTTCCATTTTTCAGATGTGCCTCAGAGGAAAGCAGAGGCAGATTACGTAATTTGCTTACGTAATCTGCTTCTAGGGAGGAGTAGACCTGATTTTCAAACCCAGGCCGTCTGTCCTGTGTTAGTTTCTCTTCTTATTGCTGAGACACAATACCTGGCACCCACAATTTAAGGGAGGAAAGTTTATTGTGTCTTGCAGTTTGTAGAGGTTTCAATCTATAGTTGGGTGGCTCCCAGGCAATGAAGAATGGTGGAGAGGCATGGAGAGGGAACAGAGCTCTTGGCATGACAGTCAGGAAGTAGAGACTCAAGGGAGGGTAGAGGGAGATAGATCCTTCCAGCCCACACCCGAGTGACCACCTCCTCCAACCAGGCTTCACCTCCAGCACACAGTTAGACTAATTCACTGTTGAGTATCACACACCCGTGGTCCAGTCACCCTCCAAAAGCGGCTCCTGCAAGCGCATGAAGCTTAAGGGGAACATCTAGATTGAAACTGTGACAGTCCCTGAGTTCATATTCACAGCCTCTAACTGGTACGCAAGCGAGTTCATCCCCCAATCTGTACCCTGGTGTTTCAGTTTCAGAGATTCTTTCTCTGCCTTGGCCCAGTTCTTGGGTTTTCCTGTGAGGGAAATCGCTTTTCTGGTGAGAAATGGCTGCTGGGGTTTGACTTCCTCCTGCCCCGAACACAGCCTTCTCCCCATGCCACACATGATCAGCAGAGGGTGCTAGCTCCTCGGTAGCTGTGGGTGGGACAAGAACCAAAAGAATCCTGGAGGTACAGGAGAGAAGAGTCTGTGGAGGCTGGAGTTTGAGTGGGTCCTGGCTAGAGTTTGGCATTCCAGTGTCCAGCATTTGGGCTGCATTGACTGTTTGTCCTTCTGTCTTAGGAAAAGGTCTCTCGGCTGGAAACCGAGTTAGATGAAGAGAAGAACACCGTGGAGCTGCTAACAGAGCGGGTGAATCGTGGCCGGGACCAGGTAACTTCAACTTTACCACTCATCGTATCTACTCCCAACCACATAACCTCTCAGCTTTCTCAAAAACAGTGTTGCTCGCTTCACTAGTCCGGGGTTTTGTCTGCTTTGGGAAGGATTGGCAGGTTTCCTCAGATGGAAAGAAGCCAAGAATTTGAATGAAGGAATTGTAGCCTGGGCTACTCTGTCCTGAATGGGAACTGCTTTGGTATCGGAGGAATACTGGTTCCTGGTGGGGAGAAAGAACCCATGTCGATTCTGTGGCTCTTTCATTTTGAACATACTGTGATTTCTTCACTGCCTGGTCCCTGGGAGATTTGGGGTTCAGGGGCCATCCTCCAGGGCTCTACCCAGTTGGCTCTGTCTGTCTGCTGGCTCATTGGTGGCCGTCCCCAATTCTGTGCCTCTTGTGTGTCCCTGCCAGGTGGACCAGTTGAGGACCGAGCTCATGCAGGAGAGGTCTGCTCGGCAGGATTTAGAGTGCGACAAAATCTCCTTAGAGAGACAGGTGAAAGGAGGGGGATCTTAGGGAGAGACCCCAAAGGTTGGTAGGATGACCAACTGAACTGCTAACTGTGGAGCCTCCCGTCCCTCTCAGAATAAAGACCTGAAGACCCGGTTGGCCAGTTCAGAAGGCTTTCAGAAGCCCAGTGCCAGCCTTTCTCAGCTTGAGTCCCAGAATCAGTTATTACAGGAGCGTCTACAAGCTGAAGAAAGGTAACATGAACCTGTCCTTCCTTCCCTCCCTCCCTCAGTTTGGGTTTTTCTCCTATAGGGCTCCTTTCATTTCCCACCTCAGATCTGGCCAACCTGCCCTGATCTTCAAAGAGCCCCTTTGTTCCTTTTTTTTTCTTTTCTTTTTTTTCTTCTGTCTTTTTGAGACAGGATCTTGCTATGTGGTTCAGGCTGACCTTGGCTCACTTTGTAGTCCAGGCTGGTCTCAAATTTGCAATGATCCTTGTGCCTCAGCCTCCCGAGTGCTGGGATTACAGGAGTGTGCCACCATGTCTGGCTGTTTATATCTTTTTGAAACACAGTGTTGCTGTGTAGTTCAAATTGGCCTTTAACTTGCTTCAAAGTCCAGGCTGGCCTCAAACTCACAGTGACCCTCCTGCCTCAGCCACCCGAATGCTAGGATTACAGGCATTGGCCACCATGCCCAGCCCTCTGCTCCTTATACAGAGCAGAGAAAGCTGTGGAAATCCTAAGAAGTGAATGACCCCTGTCTCCTTGCTTCTTTGGCTCTTCCTTGATCCTGCCCAGGGTATTGGTGGGGCTTATGACACAGAGAAGTCCTTGGAGGTAGTAAGGGGCCAAATACAGGTTTCCTGAGAAGTGGCGACAGCCAGAGACACCCTTCTATCTCATCTTCCTAGAGAGAAGACAGTTTTGCAGTCCACCAACCGAAAATTGGAGCGAAAAGTTAAAGAACTGTCTATCCAGATTGATGACGAGCGACAGCACGTTAATGACCAGAAAGACCAGGTAAGGACTTGGCACTCCAGGGATCATGCAGTCTCAGGCAAGATAGTGTTATGTTTGCTTGAAGGCTGGGGCAAGTCTCTGTCTCCTATCAGTCTTCCAAACAGACTTCGCCAGGGAGATTAGATTGAAGGACTAGAGCAGTTATAGCTAGGGTGTGTATTGAGTACTAGTTTCTTATACTTCTTTTCAGTGTTTTTGGGACGGGGTCTCCCTCACTGTGTAGCCTAGCCTGGCCTTGAACTCAGTCTTCCTGCATCAGCCTCCTGTGTGCTGGCATTATAGGTATCTGCCACCGTGCCCTGATAGCTTCTCTATTGTATATGTATTACCAATACAATATGTACATATAATATGTACATATGTAATATGTATTAATTCATTTATTTCTGATGATAACCTTACGAGGCTAGGCCCATAATCATGACACTTTTTCTGGGGCACTTATCCCTTGTCAAGATTGTTATATTGTCCAAAGCAGCAGATGTTTTTCTCATGTTGGGACTTGGTTTTCTGCCCAGCTAAGCCTGAGGGTGAAGGCTTTGAAGCGGCAGGTAGATGAAGCAGAAGAGGAAATTGAGCGACTGGATGGCCTGAGGAAGAAGGCACAGCGTGAACTGGAAGAACAGCATGAGGTCAACGAACAGCTCCAGGCCCGCATCAAATCCTTGGAGAAAGATGCCTGGTAGGGGCTGCCCTTCAGCGTCTTCCTCCTTGGAGGGAGTACAGCAGAAAGGAAATGGTCTCTCCTGAGCTGGGTAGAATGAGGAGGAAGACCTCTGCAATAGGACTATGTAGTCACTCATTCCTGCTGGAGTTAGGCAGGTTTTATTAGTGTCTCAGCCCCCAGCCTGTACTCCATCTCCCTAGATCTCTGGCTATTAGGGGATCTTCTAAGTGGGGTTAGGCCCTAGAATTAGCTTCTAAGCATGGAACGGTAGGTATCTCAGTCTCTTCCTCTCCCTCACCAGTATTCTCTCTGACTCAGGCGCAAAGCTTCCCGCTCAGCCGCTGAGTCAGCCCTCAAACATGAGGGGCTGAGCTCCGACGAAGAGTTTGACAGCATCTATGACCCATCATCCATTGCATCGCTCCTGACGGAGAGCAACCTTCAGACCAGCTCCTGTTAGTTCCTGGTCTTGAACATCCAGAGGCAGGCCCCAGGCCTATGTCAGCCAGCCCTGCTCAGCCTCGCTTTGCCATCTACCCAGGGTTCCTCCTTCCTATGGGTGACCCAATTACTCAGACCCAAGACGGTGGGATCTGAGTCCCAGTGATAAAGAAGATAGTAAGAAGTTGAAGGATGGACTTGACCTATCCACTGGAGGAATGGATATTTTAGGCTTACTGAGTCCTTCCCTTGGGTGCCAACCCCTCTTTCATCTCTCTGAAATGAGATGAAACAAGTGGAAGGATGGTCAGCACAGACACTGAGGAGGGTTGAAAGATCAGAAAGAATATAAGTTGCCATGTGTATAAAGCTTTATTTCTTTAGCCCTTAACCTTACAGCTCAGGGAAGTACCCAGTGCTATTCTGCTCTCTGGATTCCTGCAACCTGTTTTCCTCCTACTCTGAAGCAGGGTGCAGAAGCATTATGGGTAACAGACACGCAGGCGTGGCTTTACCCATTTCTCAGATGCCTTTCTGCACAGTTGTAAGGCTCATATGATAGTCCCCATACCCCTTCCATCTCTACATTTTTGTTTTGATTTGATTTTTGTCTTTTCGAGACAGGGTCTCACTATGCAGATCAGGCTGACCTTGAGCTCACTTTGTAGCCCAGGTTGGTCTTGAACTTGCAATGATCCTTCTGTCTCAGCCTCCCACGTGCTGGGATTACAGGCATGTGCCACCATACCAGGCATAGTCTCTACATTTTTGTCTTCTCCGAGCTAGTGGGTCCAGGAGACCCCTTCATCCCCTCCCCTTCCATCTTTACCATTTGTACCCTACTTTTCCTCTCAGTGCCTTAGCCAGGGTGAGGAGATATGGATGCTCTTCTTGCCTTTTATACCTGCACATTCATACCTCTCCCCAAACCAGCCTTTCCCCAGTGGGGCCCTCAGCCTGCCCTGCTTCCCCAGAGGGCCACCAGCTGTGCTGCTGAGGAGCCCTGGAGAGGGACTCCAGTAGGGCTCTGAACGTAGCGGGGCCCTGATTTTGCTCAGGGTTTCCATCTATCGTTCTCTCTCTCCCCTTTGGCGCTGGATGTGGTTATAAGCTGGCTGCACATGAGGACCCTGACGACTGTCTACACAAGTTCCAAAAGCAAAAGGCCTCAGAGGTCTTCCTGAGACTTCTATGACCAGATCTTAGCAGCCTCAGTAGGGAACCAAAGGACCCTCACTTTCTCAGGACCTGCCCTGGGGTTAGGAGCTCATCTTGGAGATGGAAAGGGGCAGTGGAGAATGTGTTTCTCTTTTGGATTTTGGGGAGAGCCAGGTGCTGGTGGGGAGGAAGGAAGGGGAATAATTCACCTCTCTTCCAAAGCAGGTTCTGTGGAGAAGCTGGGAAGAAGGCTATTCTTACCAATGACTTGTAATTTTGTGATTTTTTAAAAAGTCCTATATCTGCAAATCAGAGATTCTCTCCTAATGCAATTCAGCCTTGGTCTTATTTTAAATTAAACATTAAAAGTATATATCTATATTTAAATCCTGTCCTTTTTTCTGACTTATTTGGAGGTCTAAGTTTGGGGAAGAAGTAATTTTAACTCTGCAGCTTAGAGGCTGAGCTGGAGTTTTGTCACCACTTTTCAGAGGTCTTTTACTGCAGATCAGATGAGACTGAGAAAACTTGGGCATGTTTACAGCAGCCCTGTTCTTGCCTGAACAACTTTCTGAGAATAGCAAGGCCCAAAACACCTTCTGTAAGGCTTAGAGGGCAACAGACCAGAATAGGTTTTTATTCCCGTGGGTCACAGGGATGTTCCCAGCATTCACCTCCCAGACAAAAATCACTGTCCATTCCTAATTTACAAGGGCCCCTACTCCTACCTAGAAGGTGGGAAGTTTCTGCCATCTCTGCCATGTTTTGTCTTGAAGAGACACAGCCCTTCACAAGGGTCTATTGCCAGATATAGGGGTACTTTGGGTTTTAGAGTGGCTCAGACCTCCTGCGGTCCCTTTGGGCTGAGAATAAACTCATGGTTCTGTTTGGCCAACTCCTCTTCTAAGCCCTCCAGATTCCAGCCTAGCGCTGGGAGTAACTGCCATCTGAGAAGTTTCTCTAGGATTCCTTTTAAGGCAATGTGTCCCGCCTCTCACTGCCGTATAAGGGTAGCTTTGATATAATAGCTGTACAAAACAAGCCCCACCCAGAGCCTACCTGGCTTTGACTTTGGCCTGGGCGTCTTGCCAGGGACCGGCACCTGCCAGACTGGCTTAGGCTAGTCTGAGTGAGTTGGCCCTTGGTGCCTACTTCTCTACCAAGGAGAAAAGGTTTATTCAGCTCTACAGTCTACAGGTTTTGCATAGGGAGAGGAGAAATACATGGAAGTGTGTAAGTGTTCCAACTCTTCATCCTCTGTAGAGCAGGCAAGATGATTACTTCTGACTGAAACTGGTATTGGAGTTGAGACAAGGCTAATTAGTGAATACTGAGGTACAACCACATACTCTATAGACAAAACTGCCAAGCAGCTCTGGGTCACTGCGAAGTCCCACCTTTATGTAAATCTAAGTTTATGGGGCATGTCTTAAGTCACCTGGCACCGCCCACCTTGCGCTTTTGCTCGCTCATTGGCGAGCAGTGTCATTGGGCGTGACCTATCTTCAGCCCCGCCCCCGACGCACCTATACAAGGGGCGGTTCCGCACGCAGGACCTAGTAGGCTCCGGGCTGCTGGCGGAGGAGTGGGCTGTGTGCTACAATTCCAGCTGGGAGAAAATGAACGGGACACAGAACTGGTGTACTCTTGTGGACGTACACCCGGAGGGCCAAACCACGGTAAGAAAAAGTGCTCATACCGCCTTCCTGCGTGGTTTTCTTGGTCCCAGTTCCACCCTGCGCCGAGTTCGCTGACATCACCTTGTGGACTCCGGCAGTCAGCCCTTTGCTGCGCTTCGGTCGCTCTCTTGTTTTTCTTTGCCCTGCGGCGAGCTCTGTGAAGGTCGAGATGGAGTCTCGAGGCTGGAGGGTTGGGGATGTCCCGCACCTTGGGAGGGCCCTGCGGCTTCTGCCCGCAGCTAGACGCCGGGAGCCGTCGCTGGGCTGCTTGTGACCGTGCGCGTCTTCGGGCTTCCGGGGGCCAGCGGGCTTGGATCGTCAGAGAACTCGCTCCAGGGCCGGGGTCCCAGCGCTCTGTTGGACCTTGTGTCCCGTCCAACCGGAAGAAGCTTTTTCTGTGGGTCCTGGTGACCACAGAGGCCCTTCAGAGAATTTTATGGTGCTTTGGTCAGTAACAAGAAAAAAGGATAGAGAGTGAAATTCTTGGTCTTGGGCCGCAGGGTTGGGGGCTGCGGAAGACTGTAGGACCCAAATCATTCTGACGTTAATCGAAGACTTCTGCTAAGCGGAATCGAGCTTTTCGAGCTTTCCATCTGTTGGTCCCCACTCTGCTCCTTACAGTTCTGCTTTCCCTCTGTAGGCCATCAGATAGCTTCCTGGGACGGTTTGTTGATTTTGTTTCTGTCTCCAGCTGCCAGACCCGGGGCAGAGGGATGAAGGGGATGCAGAAGCTGGGCCAAAGGGGAGGGAGAGAAGCGAGAAGCCACACGTTTGAGGGTTTGAGGGTTTCTGGACCGTGTGAGAGTTGGAGAAAAGGAGTAAAACCCAGGTAAGCCTTTCTGTCCTCGTTCCCTGGCCCTTAGTCTCTGTCTCCAGGCTTTCCCAGCCCCCTAGCAGACCGTATGATTTCTCCTCCCTAGAGACAAAGGAGTATAATTTGTGACTGTTTCTAGGCTTGCAGGGGGAATGAAATCCAGTATAGCTGTGAACTGTTTCATCAGTTTCCAAGAGAGTGAAGTGTGAGCCAAGGTGATGGGGAATTTATGATCCAAGACTACCTTCCCACCTCTCACCTCACCCCCCCCCCCGCGCCTCCACCCCCAGCTGATTCCCTGGCCAGCTCGCCCCTAAAGTAGAGCTAACCCTGCTGGAGCTGGATTATAGCTCTTCTTCAAAGAATATTTGTAAAATAGGTGCTCATTTGAAGTTTAGCATACAGATGATCATTTCTTTTCACAGTCCCCTGGCTATTTTTGCCTAGTCTTATGAATGTTTCTGACACATTACTGTACAAGTCTTCCTGCTGCCCAAACCCCATTCACCAACCTCCAGTCTTTTTCCTCCAGCTGTTAGATGCTGAAGAGATGGGGGAAAAAATCCGTTCTTTGTTGTGTCAGGCTCAAGCCCTACTCCATCTTCTCGCTGGTTTAGAATGATTGAGACTGAGAAAAGGCTGTGAGATAAAGGAGAGAGGTGTCTAGATTTCTTTTTTTGCTTGCTGCAGAAAAGATACTGAGGTCTTAAGATCATGACGTTGGCAGCATTGAGAATGAATTGCTGTCCTCTAATATCCCTTGATGTTTTTACTGTTTGTTTGATGGCACAGAAGGAATGAGTAGGAAAATAGTAAGCAAGGAATTCATAGTCTCCAACCACAGTTAAGTTTGAAGCTAAGCAGAGAGAGAGAGACTCTGGAGCAAGAAGGAGACAGAAATTCCCTTTCACTCCTTCTTTCTAGGCTGAACTTGGGACTTATTTTACACCAAAGCTGGGCATGAAATAACTATGGCCCTTGTCTGCTCTTGGAGATGTTCCTGGGCTCTTAAAGAGGGGGAGGAGATGGTAAACAATCAGTCAGTCAGGAGACAGGCATTGTCCTGGATTCCTCTCCTCTGAGCCAGCTTGGAGACAGAATTTATGGCTGGATAATCCAAAGGAACCTGTCAGGTGTTCACTGAGTGAATACTCAATGTGTGTGCAATGTGGAGTGAATAAATAAGGGAAGAGGGCCTCCCCACCCCAGCTGCCAGTATAGACAGTTGATTGGAGTGTTTTAGAGGGGATACTACTCTGGGACTTTTGGTGTTTTCCCACCAGCCTAGCAATGCTTTACACATGGGCATGGAAATAGGACCAGTATACCTACTAGATTTTTTGTTTGTTTGTTTGTTTGTTTTTGGTACTGAGGATCGAACTCACGACCTCATGCTTGCCAGGCAGATGCTTATGCTGCTAAGCTAAATCCCCAGCCCCTTCTACTGGATTATTTTTATGGTTGGGCATACATGCAGCAGATACAACGAGGCAGTTTTTCAAAACTACAGACATAGCCAGTAGTGGACCCAAAATCAGTGTAATGGGGTAGACTTTGCACTAAAAAGGTAGAACAGTCTTGGTCTCAGAGTGTTAGTGCTGAGAATTGAATTCAAGGTATTCTAGGTATGTACTGCACTACTGAGCCATAGCCCCAGCCCTTTTTTTTTTTTTTTTTTTTGAGACAGAGTCTTACTATGTAGTTTGGGCTAGCCTTCAACTCACTGTGTATCCAGGTGTGCTTCAAACTCAGTGATCGTCTTGCCTAAGCCTTCGAAATACTGGGATTATAGGCATGTGCCACTGCACTTGACTCCCCAGCCCTTTTTACTATTTATTTTTTATTTTTTTGGTACTGGGAATTGAACTCAGGACTTTGTGCTTGCCACAAGGTAGGCACTGTGCCCCTCAGCTATATCTCCAGCCTTATTTTTTTTATTTTAAAACGGTTTGAGACAGAGTTCTGCTGAGTTACCTAGACAGGCCTCAAACTTGCAATCCTCCTGTGTCGGACTCTTCAGTAGGTAGGATTATGGGTTAAGAATTACACCTTAGGGTAGATTTTTTTTTTTTGGCAAAAATTTGATTTATACATATTATATATGTGTGTTGTTTATGGACTGTGACATAAGACTTTTTAAGGTCAGAAAGTTGGCAAACCACTTTGGTAAGTTAGATCAGCACATAACAGTGCAAATAAACCTCAGACTTACTTTTATTAGATATTTCCATTAACTGCCTTTGATCATAGGAAACAACAGAAAATGACTCCAGCTAGCTTAAGCAGAAGTTTAAACTGAGAGAGTATTGGGGGCTGGTTAGGTGGAGGGAACTAACAAGAGACTTTCTAATTCTGGGTGAACTGAGTCCAGCTGTTGTAGTCATTTTTGCCATTCTGCCCAAGATTCCAGGAAGAGGGTGTCATTGTCCTCTTACCCCCTCCTTGGCCAAGGGAAGACAGGGTTCTTTTATGGATAGGCCCATAAAATTACCCAGTGAAGGGGTCAGGGACATGGCTCAGTGGCTCAGGGTCTGCCTGGCAAGTGCGAGATCGTGAATTTGATTGCTGGTACCAAAAAAAAAAAGAAAAGGAAAGAAAAGAAAAGGAAAGGAAAGGAAAGAAAAAAAAAGAAAAGAAAAGATTAGCTAGTGAAGGAGGGAGACTCTAAGGTAAAACCCCAGTGGAAGATGATGTGATCATGTGATCAAAGAATAGGTGACCAAAGACTATGTGATCAAAGAATAGGTGTCCATGACATTAGAGTTTGGTCTAGAAGATATGATTTTCTTCCTCCCTCCCCTTCCTTCTTTCCCTTCTTTCTTCCTTCCTTCATCAAAAGAATATATGTACATGCTTTCTAAAAAATGTAAAATGTTAGACTTGGTGATATACTCTGGTAATCCTCGTTACCCAGGAGGCTGAGGCACGAGTGTTACAAGTTTGACCCCAAGCCTGGGAAATTTAAAAGACCTTATCTCAAAACAACCAAACACGTACATAGAATTGGGAACGTAGCTTAGCGCTCCCTGCGTAAAAGGGCCGGGGAGAGAGGAGAAGAAATCTACTAATATCAAGTGGCTTTTAAAAGATATTTAATAATATCTTTATTTAATAATATCAAGTGATTTTTATAGCAGTCCTCTATTTCAACTTTTGTTCCATGAAGTAGCCACATTCCTTTATTTTTTATTTTTAGAGCAGAGTATATTTATTGAGAGAAAGAAAGCTTCTGTCTAAGAGAGACAGAAGAGGTTCTGAGTGGGTCACCCAACGTTCCTCTTTTTAGATGTTTTATTTGGTATTTAATAACATGTTTCAAAATGATATGTTTATAGTAGTATTTCTTGATTTATCAGTATTGTATATCTGTTGAATTCTGTTATGGGAATTATGGGGAAATTTATACTCCCACCCCTTACAAGCACCTTTCCTGTGATCCCAGTGTAATTATATGATAGTCTTTAGCTAAACTTTGATTTCTGTTAATAGCTTTGTGCCTAAGAGCATGACTGGGAATCCAAGTAAAGGAGGCAAAAGCTCCAATGTTTGTTTTGCCCAAAATTACTTCTGTAAATTAATTTCTCTATTCTCAACTTTTCTCTGTAGAGCAGGGATACTGATTATATCTTTCTCATCAGGCTGTTTTGAGGATTAAGTGGGATAACACACAGAAAGCATGGCACACTTAGCTGACCTTTCTGTTTGCTACTGGGTTGGCCAAGATTGTTTCACTCTGCTCTGCCTAAGGGATGGAGGACACATCTGGGAACTTTCTGGCTCAGTCAAGGTTTGCTCCTTCTCATTATGTGGACGTTCGTTTATTCTCATTGACTCCTTTCCTCTTTTCGTGGTGATCCAGGTCTCTCTACCAATGGAGGCTCCCAAGGCTGAGACAGGGCCTACGATTCGACCTGGGACAAAGGCCTGAGTGACCTCTGCTAGACCTGACTTATGGGGGATTGCTCTTACACAGGGCGCTGGTCAAAGTTCAGCTTTTGACCCTATGCTGGGCCCCTTTCCTCCTCTTTCTTTTTCTGACTTTAATCAAGGCTGCTGGTGTCCTCTGCTGCTTAGTGTTCTCTGATAAGGTGGCTTGTTTTAAATAATCAGTATTACTCTTCCAACGTGCATTTTTTCTTCTCTAGTTTTTTGGGGTTTTTTAGGGGCACTTGTTTTGGTCATAGAGCGAGGTTCTTTTAACACCGGGGAGGGTGTGAACCCTAACACTTCAAAAGCTAGGATAGTTTACTGATCAGTCTTCTGCAGGCTTCACTTTTTTTTTTAAACTAGAGCTGTGACTTACTGGAGGCTTACCATGAGCTTCATATGTTTTTGTAACAGCTTTATTGTACCATAATTCTTATGCCATTCGATTCACCTCTTTAAAATATACAATGCATTGGTGTAGTATCTTCAGATTGTGTATTTACCAGTAAATCAATTTTAGAACATTTTCTTCACTTCGTAAAGAAATCTTGGCCCTTAAGCAGTCATTCCCTATTCCCTCCATCTCCCCAACATAGGCAACTACCAATCAACTTTCTTTTTCTATGAATTTACCTATTCTGAATATTTCATATAAATGTAACCATGCAGTGGTCTTCAGTGACAGTAACATGTAGTTTTTAGAGTTTGTCTACATTGTAATGTTTATCAGTTCTTTCTTTCTTTCTTTCTTTCTTTCTTTCTTTTCTTTCTTTCTTTCTTTCTTTCTTTCTTTCTTTCTTTCTTTCTTTCAGACAAGCTCTCCCTGTGTAGTCCAGGCTGGCCTTGAACTCACTATGTAACCCAGACTGGCCTCTAATTTACCGCAGTCCTCCTGCCTTAGCCTCCTGAGTGCTAGGATTACAGGCATGTGCCACTACTCCTTGTTTCATTTCTTTTTTGTTTTTGAGAGAGGGTTTTCCTATACATTTCAGACTGGTCTTGAACTCACAGTGTACCCCTAGCTAGCCTTGAATTTTTTTTAAAAATTATTGTTTTACTCTTGGTAAAGTTATTGTTTATAGTTTTACAGAAGGGATTTAGTTTTGAAATATTGGTATATGCAGGTAACATACTTTATTTATTTATTTATTTATTTAGTACCAGGGATCGAACTCATGACCTCACACTTGCAAAGCAGGCACTTATGCCGCTGAGCTAAATCCCTGGCCCTAGCCTTAAATTTACTGTGATTCTTCTGTACCAGCTTCCCTAGTGCTGGAAGCACAGGCATGTGCCATCACACCTGGCTCATTTCTTTTTATGGCTGAATAATATTCCATCATGTGGCTATATTATCATATGATACAACCACCATTGATAAATGTTGGACATTTCGGGTGTTTCTCTTTTTTTTTTTGCTATTGTGAATAACGCTGCCATGAACTTTGGTATATGGGTTTTTATGTGGATGGATGTTTCATTTCTCTTGAAAAGAAATACCGGATATTGTAATTGTTGGGTTAAGATATTTGCATTTAAAAAGAGGATTGATCTGGAGTCACTGGTGCTCACCTCTACACCGTGGAACCTGGGTGGGGAAGAAACTCCTGGGCAGAGGAACTATTCAGGTTTGGTGACTGTCTCTTCATGGTGAGACTGGCCTCAGCCTTGGCACGTACAGTTCTCCTCGCACCCTCCCATCTGCTTCATTTATTGTGCTTCTTACTTTAGGAGTGCAGCAGGTGATGTCTCCAAGCCTGCAAAAAATTTGGGGGATGCTGGGCTTTTGCTTTTGGAGGGAGGAAAGAAGGGCTGTGAAAGGAAGTCTGCACACCCAGGCACGTGGCACCACCAACTTTGCTGGTGTTTCCCGGGGTGGAAGGAGGTGTGCACTCTGATGGTTTCGATTCTGGACCCGTGTGCTCATCAGTGGGACGAGCTTCCTTGCCACTGGTTATTATGGTACAGGCCTCTCTGGGTCATAGTGCAGAGTTTTGTGAAATACTTCAGTTTCCTAGGGGTAGGCAGTTTAGTTGAGAAGCTAGAAATGCACCAGGAAGAGGAAAATATGGGAGGGGGCAGGATGAGACTGGGGAGATGAAAAAGGAAAAGGGAGATGGTTACCTTTCATCTGGGACACAGCAGCAAGAATGCACAAAGCAAAGTGATCAGAGGCTGGCGAGGCAGGGTTACTTTTGGCAGCCCTTTGAGGTGGGGCAGGGCCTGAACAACTTACCCCTTCCTTCCACGCTGGTTGGGTCCTAGGCAGGTATCCTGAGGAGAGATGGCTGAGCAAGGGGTGTGTGCGTAAGAGCTGGGGTTCAGGAACCTACCTGCCTTTACACATGACCTCTTACGGCAGGCCTCAGTGTGGGGCGCCAGATAGTGAGAAGGGCCCTCTGGGTGCCACCTCCTAATTCCTTTTGTGTCACCTCCCAGTAGTCACCTGTGAGCCCTCTGCTTGGACCTTGTCCAGCCCATGCCTCTGGGTAGGCAGCCAGATGAAAAGCAAATACTGTTTTGTTGGCTTATGTTCCAGGAGGAAGAAAGGCAGTGGGTCTTGGTGTTATATTCAACAAAGGTCATCTCTGACCTTGAGAGTTCTGTAACAGGCAAAACCAAATGCCTGAATCCTGAGTGAGATGGCTTGGGAGTCTCCCAGGAGAGGATGGATACCCACCTCCCTCATGGCCCTCTTCTTTGCTTTTATGGGACTGCCTCTTCATGGCAGCCATTGTTTCAAGGGGACGACAGTAGTTCCCTTTTCTCAGAGTGGGCATAAATGTGTTTACTGCAGCAGCTTGAGAGACTTGTGTATTTGGGGTGGGTCGGGGGCAGGGTTGAGGGAGAGTGATGCAAAACAGGATACAGGGCAAAGATAAATTAACCATGCTGTTTTCCAGCTCCAAGACAATCTCCTCAGTTTCCCTTTAGAAGCAACCTAACCCTTGATTCCCCTTCCCCCCACCAAGGGCCCTGCGGAAGCCGGGTGTTGGGTGCTGGGGAAACACAGGCTTTTCCCATTTGCACAAGCCTGTGGTATGAGAACCCCTGGGGCCGGTCTGTTTATCTCCTATCAGGCTTCTCTTTGACAGTCTTGATCTCTTGGAAGCCCTCAGCTATGCGTTTTCCCCCTCCCTGCTTTGAGCAGTGAGTCATTGCTAGAGATTTGTTTGAACAGTGTTGAAGCTGCCTGTAATTTAGAGGTAGCTGGGCTCCCCAAGAATGTTTACGAGGTTAGAGGTAGCTTACCTTGTGATTAGTGCTGTTCCTTTTTCCCTGGAGAAGGTTCCACTTCCCATGTTGTCTTTCAGAGTCCCCTGACAGGACCACCCTGCCAGCATTTTTGGGTTGTTTCTAAAGCTTCCTAAGGTCTGCTCAGGACCTGGAACTCACCCCAGCTCTTGAGACCAGCTACTCACATGAAGCAGAGAAGGGCCCTGGTGTCCCTTCTTTGTCTTTGATTTGGGGTTCCGAAGTGAGGGCTCTGCCATGAGGACTAGACAGCATCTCTGGTTCTGGAGGATGAGGTACCAGAGAGTCCTAGTCTTTCCACCCATTCCATTTAGACAGTTTGCTTCACACACACCCACATTCACACACACCCCTTCGCCTTGCAGACTTTCTAGAGCTGTTTGGGAAAGTAGCGCTGCCTCAATTTTGTGGAAGTAGTTTATGGTTTGCAAAGCACTTTATCATTGTTCTTATACTCTATCCACTCTGGCTGAAGTGTCAGCAGGATGGGTATGATCACCCCACCAACTGAGGCCCAGATACATAGTACGTGTCAATCACTCCACTTCTGACTCTGTTTAGTACTCTTTCTTTCCTTTTCCTTCTTTATATATGCAGTGTGATCAAAATATGTAGTGAATGCTTTTTAAAAACATTATATTAAAAGACACATTGCCATTAATCCGCCTCAAAATCCCTCCGTCTCTTTGAACATATGTGTCCCATTATTCTTGCCACTTTCTGGCAAGTCCTTTTTTATACATGTGTTTACAAGTTGTGATTAAAAATACAGTGAAAGTTGACTTTGCACGCCATCCAACAGAAAAGCAGGCTTATTGAAAACATTATGGTGTATCTTTATCTGTCTTATTCACTGGATCGGACTCTGTGATTTCTGTCTCTTTCCCAAAGCCAAAATGACCCTGAAAGGTGTTTTAATCAGTTTAAATATCAAGGCAGCCACAGTAGTACAACTAAAGACATTCGCAAAAGAGGACTTTCAGAACTGCTCCAGAAAGAGGAAAGAATGATGAGATACGTGTATTTGAAGAAAGGGGGCGTTTTGAAGAGGGCTTTTTAATGACAGTGGTTCTTTTACTATAATAAATTATTTTAAAAGTTTAAACATTAACCATCCTTTTTTTTTTTTGTACCAGGGATCAAACTCATGACCTTGTGCTTGCCAGACCAGCACTTGTGCCACTGAGCTAAATCCCCAGCCCATAACCATCATTTTTTAAAGAGCAGAATATATTTACTGAGAGAAAGAAAGCTTCTGAGAGAGAGACAGAAGGGACCCTGAGTAGGTTGCCCTTAATCATAATTTTTAATCACACCTATTTTTTCTTAGTATAGGAGAGATGCACAAATTCATTTGTTGTTAAAGTTTGCAATACCATAGAAATATATGGGACAAAAATGCCTTTTATTCCCTTATTCCTCTTTTGTTTAATGTATATGAATTTGGTGGTTTTCCTATGTGTTTTCTTTTAAGAAATACCACGTGGCATTGTGTTAGAAGCCCACATTAGAGCTACAGGGTCTGGATTTGAATCCTAGCTGTGCTTCTTGCTAGTTGTATGTCCTTGGAGAAGATATTGAACTTCTGGGCCTGTTTTATAATCCATGAAATGGAGCTGTTGATATTAATTCCCACTGGATAATATTATTGTGAGGAGATTAAATGAGTTAATACATATAAAGAAAGTCTTTTTGAACAGGGCCCAACAGGATCTGACACATAGTGAATGGTGTGTATAAGAATTGGCAATTACCCATACTGTAAATATGTATATATGTACTTAAATGAGAAGTCACTTTATGAGTTAATGTCTGATGTGCTTTTTTTCCCCTCACTGAATACATCTTGGAGATTTTTTCTTGTCATTTCTTGGAGATTTACTAGCTGTGTAATAACTTCTCATTGTCACACACATGTTATTTCATTCATTCATTCACTTACTAGAGAATATATTGTTTGCAGTTTTTAACTCTTATAGACAGTGTTGCAGTCAACAATTTTCCACTTGTATCTTGGTTAGATGTGCGTGGATTATCACGGGGCATGTTCCTAAATGTAGAATTACTGAGTCAAAGGATTAACAAAATATGCAAACTCTTTTAGTTCATACTGCCAAATTAACTTCCAAAAATATTATTATAAATTTCCTTTCTCTCCAACATTATATGAGGTTACTCTTTTTTTCTCTGTGTACTCTTTGATTCTGGATATTAAGCATAGCAATAAAATGGATACTTGTGTACTGAACACCCAGTTTAAGAAATAGAACTGGGCGTGGTGGCACACACCTGTAATTCTGCCACTCAGGAGGCTGAGGCAAGAGGATCGTTGTGAGTTTGAGACCAGCCTGGGCTACAAAGTGAGCTCAAGGCCACCCTGAACTGCATAGCAAGGCCTTGTCTTGAGGGGAAAAAAAAAAAAAGAACACTACTGCCAGATATTGACACTCACCATAATTCCACTTAGGAGGTTGAGACAGTAGGATCACAAGTTCTAGGCCAGCCTGGGCAACTCACTGAGACCCAGTGATAGTTCTGCTTTAGCCTCCTCAGTGCTGAGGTAGATGTGCATGTATCACCCTGCCTGGCACCAATACTTTTTAAAGTTCCCAAGGTCAGGCCAGGTGTGGTGTCGCACACCTGTAATCCCAGCACTGGAGAGGCTAAAGCAGGAGGATCTCCTTGAGTTCTAGGTCAGCCTGGGCTACATAGTGAGTGTAAGGCTAACCTGGACTGCATGGCAAGCCCTGTCTCAAAAAATAAAACAAAATCACAAAATAATAATTATAAAGTTCCCAGGATCTTGTGGAGATCGTAACTCTGTGATAATGACACTGGAGTGACCACTGTGTTAAATTTTGTATTTACTTTCTTAGTTTGTTGTTGTTGTTATTGTTGTTACTAGGGATTGAATGCAGGGCCACTGCACTAAAGTACATCCCTGGCCCTTTAAAAATGTTGATTGATTAATTGAGAGAGACAGGATTTTGGTAAATTGCCAAGTTACCCAGGCTGGACTCAAACTTCCAATCCTACCTCAGCCTCCCAGAGTGCTGGGATTATGGGAATGTGGCACTATGCCTGGTTGCTTTTATTTTTAATTAATTTATTTTTTTTATTTTTAGTTTTTTCATTTTAGGTACTGGACATATACATTACTATTTTTGTACAAAGAATGAGATGAGAAAGTTGTAACTTGAAAACTGACAATGAGAACTGGCCCTTTTAAACTTATATGAGAAATACACCTTATTTATCATAGGTGAACCTGAACCTTGTTCCTCTGTGATTTTTTTTTAAGCTGCTTTCAAGAGTAAGAAAGATGCCAGTCTTCTAAAATGGTAGAAGTTCAGTCAATAAAAATATTTAATTCAAAAATAATCTTAATTTACATGATTTCAAAATCAAGTTGATTGAAGCACAGATTGCCGTGGCCTTTATGTGATTAATGCAGATTACTGTGGCATTTTTTTCTATTTTTGTTTTGGCTCATTTTTTGTATTTTCTTAGTTGCAAAATCCAACTAAAATAGGTTGGGCAGAGATTCCATGTCTGAGCATTCTGCAGCGATGCCTTGATAGTCTGTCATAGGCATCAGAAAGATCTATGACACTCTTGTCGCTCTAGAGTCTTTCCCAAACAACTGGTAGGCCCGCCCTTCATCCGCAGGGAACTGCCTGGAGACCGGCATCTGGGCCAGGTCTGTTGGGGCCCGTAGCCCCGCCCTTCACCCCCGGGAAGTCTCCCAGAAAGCAGCATCGCGGCCTGTCTCTTTGGGACCCGAAACTCTCGGACCCACAGAGTGGCCCGGGCTGTTTGGATTGGGAATATTGTGGAGACTGGCATCTTGGCCAGGTCTGTTTGGGACCGGGAACTTTTCAGAAACCAACGTTCTGGCCTGACTCTTTGGGACCCCTAGGCCCTTCACTCGCAGGGAACCTCCTGGAGACCTGCCTGGGACAAAGCAGGGAGGCCTGGCCTGCCTGAGATTCCACAGGCTCCAGGGTGGCCACACCCAGCATTCGCCTTACAATTTAGGGAGCCAGGAGCCCACAGAGGGGAGTTAGGACCCTGTGAGGAAGCCAAGAGCCTGTGGGGGAGCCACTGCCCCTCCAGGAACTGAGGGTGTAAGAGATAATTTGCCACACATGCAGAGAAAGCTTTGGAACACCGCTCAAAGTAAGGAAATATAGAAAAATGACAAAAGGAAAGACCAAAAGGCAGGCTCAAAGC
>PVJX010028672.1:0-23651 GCA_004027295.1 Dolichotis patagonum | reverse complement strand
AAAAATAAAATAAAACAAAAAATACAAACAAGCTGAGCATGATGATACATGTCTGTAATCTCAGCATTCCAGGGGGATCTCAGCAATCTCAGGAGGAACATAAATTTGAGTTCAACCTAGACTACTTAAGGAGTTAGTGAGATCTTGTAAGTAAGTAAGTAAGTAAGTAAATAAATAAATAAGGACTGAAGATGTAGCTCAGTGGTAAGTCCTAGGTTCAATCCCTAGTACTAAAACACACACACGTACATACACAAAAGGGGCTGGTAGCTGAGCCGAGGGACGATGCCCATGCCTAGATCTTGACCCTGGAACCCCAGATCTAGAGAGAGCCTTGGAGAGGTCATCTCTACTACTCTGGATTTATAGATGGGTGTTGAGGTCCAGAGAAGCAAGTGATTCACACACTGACACACAGCAGAGATTCTCCTCCTCTCTCCCTGGAAGAACCCCTGATGTCTAGACTACTGATACTTGGGTGGTGCTTTTTCTTCTTGAGGTGCTAGGGATTAAACCCAGGGCCTCACACATACTAGGTAAGCATTTGACCACTGAAGTATACCCTAGCCCCTGTTCTAACCCTTGAGCACCCCCTCTCTGTTTCCATTTCTCAGTCCCCTTCCTTGTGAACTGACCAGTAGGTGGCTGCTTTGATTCTCCCAGACTGGCTTCTTCTTGGGACCTGTGCCAGAGGTGGGAGGGGACAGCCCTTCTCTGCAGAACGGAAGTGTTCCCCAGGGCCCTGCCTTGCCTCTGGCTCTATGTCACAAGTAACTTCTGGGATCAGGTGTCCTGCCTGGCTTCTGCTGACCCCTTCTCCCCACCCCTGGCTTAGGTTTGTGACACGGACTACATCCAGTACCCAAACTACTGTTCCTTCAAAAGCCAACAGTGCCTGATGAAAAACCGGAACCGGAAGGTGAGTCCCTCACCCTGCTCCCAGCTTCTGCCACCTCCCCCTTGGTCACCCCAAGTACTTTCCTCACATTTCAGGGCAATGCCCTCCATAGAGGCAGCCTCTGCCGCTGCAGTCCTGTAGTGAACGGGCTTCCCAGGCAGTAGGGCCAGGGGAAGTTGGCACTCAGAGGAGGAATGGCCCCGAGGGCACACAGGTAGAAGCCTCAGCTGGGCTGGGAATTAGATGCTGAGTTTCAATCTGGCCTGTTCTTACTCACCAGGTGGCTTAGGATAAGTCACTTCCATTTTGAACCTCAGCCTTCTCATCTCCAGATGAAGGGAAGGTGGGCCAGTTCCTGTCTTCTCCAAGCCTCCTCTTTCTACTGTTCTTCTTTCCTGCTCCTGGGGCTGTTGACACCCCCTGCCCTCACGCTGTGGGTGCCTGGTTTGGGGACACAGACCACAGCCCTGTCCCTTCCTAGGTGTCCCGCATGAGATGCATGCAGAATGAAACCTACAACGTGCTAACCCCTAGCAAAGGGGAGGACCTTGTGCTTCGATGGAGCCAGGAGTTCAGCACTTTGGCTCTAAGCCGCTTCGGATAAGCTGGGTCCGTTCTGTCCTCACCCCAGCTGGACCTTTCCACATGCTTCATCCATCACTTCAAAACTTTGTCTGTCACTTGTTTCCAGGCTGCCCCCCTCGGATCTCTTATGTAGCTCGGATGCACACTTTCCCTGGGCTGGGGCTGATGAGAGCTCACCTGGCTTCATGAATGTCTTTACATAAAGTTATTTTCTGCTTGTGTAGCCTGTTTAAGTTTGAGCTCCTTCCTTGGCACTGGCATCGTGCACCCTGGGAATCAGTCCTCAATCTCCCAGACATAGAATCTCTCTGCAGATGAGAGAACTGTGTAGCGATGGTACTTGAGGAAACAGCCCTCTGCCAGGAGAAGCAGAAGACCCAGCAGTCAGAGAGCTGGACTGAGGAAGGCCATGGCTGTGGGCTGGGGGTTCTAAGGAGCATAGGCATCTTCACTGCTGAAGCCTTGGGCCCCATGATCTCAGATGAGTGTAGGGTAAAGGCCAGAGCATGATTTGTTCAGAGGGACCAACCCCTAAGAGTAGGGTGTGGCTGGTACTTTGTCAGGAGGGAGGGTTCAGGGAGGTGCAGCCTGGAGCCCAGGAACCCTATGACTCGATACACAGGAACTTGTAGGTAATCTGCATGACGAGGTGGCCACATCCTGACAAAACACACTGAGATATACATCTCTACAACTTGCCTTGAGCAAGTCAGAACTTCCCAAAGTACTTTCTGGGGGAAACTTTAGTCTCTTCTATAAACCCAACAGTAATTAACAGCATCCACCTATAAAAATGTATCATAGAAAAGTTTAAACATGCACATAAGGTGGTGTGGTGGTGCACACTTAAAAGTCCAGCATTTGGAGACACTGAGGCAGGAGGATGGCAAGTTCAAGGACAGCCAGGGAGGGCTGGGCGGATATAGCTCAGCAGCATAGTGCTTACGTGGAAGGCATGAGGTCCTGGGTTTGATTCCCAGTACAAAAAAACACACACAAGGGCAGCCTGGCAACTCTATGAGATCCTGTCTCAAAGTGAAAAAAAAATTGTATTTGTTTTGTCTTTTCGAAACAGGGTTTCACTATGCAATTCAATCTGGTCTTGAACTTAGAAATTTGTAGCCCAGGCTGGCCTCATACTCATGATGATCCTCCCACTTCAGCCTCAGAACGCTGGGATTACAGGCATGTGCTGCCACATCTGGCTTCATAGTAAAATAAAATTTTTAAAGGTTAAGGATGTAGCTCCCTGTGAAAGCTTTGGGCTTAGTCTCAGGTACCCATCCCCATAAACTTATGCACAAAAATGGTTGGGTGGGTATAACTCAGTGGTAGCATGAGTGGTCCTGGTTCAAACACCAACACTGCACAAGCAAACAAGCATCCCCAAAGCCTAATGAACTCTCGTGGGCCTGCACACAGCTGCATGATCAATGCAGGTTAATCTATGAAGGTCTGTGATAACTGTTTAACCTGGTGTTTCCCAAACTCACCTTGCCACAGTACTTTTTCTTCTTACCATTAAAAAATTACACTTTATGCTTATTGAGCATGGCCCATGATGTTTGTCAAGGGGCTGTGCTCAGCTCCTCAGCTGGAGGATCCAGCAACAAGGGGCTGTCCTCTGAACCTCTCTCCTGCTGGAGCTCCCAGGCAGGGCAGTAAAGAAGCTGGTGCTGCCGTGACGGGGTGGGGCGGGGGAGGTGCCTTGCAGAACATTGGTGGCCTGGGCTACACCAGCTGGCAGACCCAAGAGGAAGAGTCTCTCTGAGGGGGAAGGGATGGAGAGAACAGCCTGAGGTATTGGGTTAGTCATCAGGCATCATGGGGTGGGTGTGCCCGGTGAGTTCCCGGAAGCTGGGGCAGCCCAGCCATGCTGCTGGAGTGAGGCACAGCAGTTGGGGCTGGATGGAGAGTCATTTGCTGCTAGCTGGCTTTCTCATGCCAGTCGTTGGAGGCCACTAAGGTCAAGGTTCCCTCTTCTCTAACTACCCGCACCTTGGGGCTGGGTGAATTCAAGAAGCTGCAAGGGATGGGGCCAAGTGGGTGTGTCTCCCACCTGGCCCAGAGCAGGTCTTGCCAGCCCAGCCCAGAGCAGACAGCAGAAGTCAGCCAACCTGGGGCAGCAGCAGCGGCAGAGTGACCAAGGAAGTACAGGTATGGGGTGTGTGCTGGGTGGCGTAGGCCTGACAAGGGGCACAGGGCAGCACCTGCTTGTGGAAATGGGGGTCGCAATGGGGACAGAGGTGAAGTGGCCCATGGGCTCTGAAAACCTTTCTGAAGAGAGAAAAGTGCCTCAAGTGGGAGACCTCAGAGGGAACCTGACAGATCACCAACCTGGAGTGCTCCCAAGAAGTGAAGCCACTGCTCTCGGGGTTCTCTGGCCCTCCCCTTTACATAGGCACCCATTCTCACGCTGAGCCCTGGGCTTCCCAAGGAGGACCGCTGGTCTGCATCCAAGCTCTGTCTAATCTGTTAAACCCTATCCTCCATGCCCACTTCCTTTTGGAGAAGTGGGGAGGCCCTTTTCTAGACGACTGAGCAATTCTGATTCAAGTTCACTAGGGGGTTCACTGTACAGGTGTGTTATTATTATCCTTCCCAGGTAGCCAAGGTGTTTTTATTCTTGCAATACTGGGGGCCGAATCAAGGACCTTCTCATTGAACTACATCCCCAGCCCTTTTATTTTTATTTTGAGATGGGTTCACTAAGTCAGCAGGTTTCCCCAGCTGGTGCCAAACTTAGGATTCTCCTCTTTCTCAGCTCCTGACAGTCTCAGGATCACAGGAATTCTCCATTCCTGCCTGCATCCAAGGTGTATTTTGTCTTCCTATGTCTCTGTCTCTGTCTGTCCCTCTGTCTCTTTGTCTCTCTCTCCTTTTTGCAGTGTTAGGGGGTTGAACCCTGGGCCTGAAGCATGGTAGGCAGATGAGGTACATTCAGCCCCGAAGACACTCTTTAATGGGGTTATCTATAGTAAAGGAAGGGGGTACATAACCTCTAATGTCCCTATGGCTACAACAAAATACAGCTTGTGAGCAGCTTGAGAGGCAGGACATTTCAGATACTGAGCCTAAGTGCAGACACCATGGAGAGAGCTTTCTGAGGCCTCTGTGTCACACCAGCAGCCCACTGTCTGTCTGCTGCCTATGTCTGTGGAGCCTCTATGATGCGGGGGACTCCAGCAGATTGGGTCTCCAAGTGTCTTCTTTTAGGGTGAGCCCAAGTTGTAGCCACTACAGGATTAAGGGAGATACCTGTGTGTTTAAGCCTCACCTCCCTGTCACCCAGACACTAGGGCTCAGCTCCTCACCCTTCACCTGAAGTGTACACCCATTTTAAAAAGTGGAGGAGGAGACAGCAGAAAGGGGAGGACCGGGGCGGGGAACAGGGGTGGAGCATCTGAGTAGCATGTGTGGCCCTGGGGTTCAGTCCCAGGTACTGCAGAAAAAAAATAGACTGAGTGCCCATGCTGTATTGAGTTCAAAGCAAGGTCACAGAGACCAAAAGTCGCCAGGTAGATTGCCCAGAAGAGGCCGGGCTCTCTGGCTGAAAGCAAAGGTAGAGTACATGGGGGGGGCGGGGAGGGGACCTGACACAGTGACTTCTCTTGGTTGGGACCTCATTTCCTGTTTTTCTGGCTCTTGAAAGCAGGGTAGAGGGAGATGTACAGTTGGCGAGGTGTCATCCACATGTTGGGGAAACTACCGAGCTCCAGGCTGCCTTTGATTTCTGCTTTTTCCCGGGAAAATATGGGGAGGCATGAGGTTCATGTGGCCAGGGAGGGAGAAGATGTGGCTGAGGCTGGTGTTAGGAAGGCAGGAAGAGACAGGCTCCACTGCTGAACGGGCCTGTGGGGACCGGAGACACCGCCCTTTAGAAGGACTGTGGCCCCTGGGCACCCAGAAGACCCTCCCTCTTTACCCCTGGGGCAGGATGTCCTGGTGACCTCAGATAGTCTCCATACCACAAACTTTCCATCTCATCCTGCACCTCAGACCCAGGGTAACCTGCTGAGCAGGATTCATTTGTGGCCCCAAGCAGCTTTGGGTTAGATGAGGGCTTTCTTGGAGGTCAATGCAGTGGGGACCCATTTGGGGAACCTGAGCATGTGGACCTGAGCAGGACTTTTGAGTTCATCCTGTGTGAGGGGCCAGGCCGCACCCTCCCCACAACGCAAGAACACAGACACAGCGGAAAGTGGGCTCAGCTAATTTAAGTAGTGGGTTAGAGCCCTTGCCAAAGGGGTACAGTACTTCCTGTATCAGGCATGACACACAGATGGGCCAGGAGAACCTAAACGTGGTTGGAGCCAATCTTTACAGGCAAGGAAGTGGGGAGATGTGAGAGTCCTTTTCAAGCGTCTGATTCTAGGAAAATGGCAAAAAGATATGAATTGTTAAAAAGGGGAGGTAGAGAGAGATCACTTTGTGCAGCAGTGGCGAAACTATGACATGCGTGCCACAGCGGGCTGTCTGTATCATCGAAAACTCTGAAGGGTTGCCATCACTGATTTAGCACATGTAGAGGTTGTGCATACAGTGGGGGCAGACAGAAGTTGGAGAAAGAAGTATTTCTGTCTGCCTTCCTGTTTCCATCTTTGTTCCAAATCACTTAGTCCTTTGTCTTCGGCTCCCTCCAGATTGCTGGCCAGTCGCCAGAGGAGGTGGCACCTAGAGTAAGGTTGTGGGGACAGTGAGGGAATGATCACGATCTTGCCTCCTGCCCACTTTGACTCCCTGGTTCTACTTCCTGTCTGGGGCAGAAAATAGCCCTGCCCTTTGGGTTTATCTCAGCCAAGTGCAGTACCCAGCCCAGCTCAGAGGGCAGTGGAACAGGTCCCAGAGGCCCTGAGGAGGTAAGGTGTGGGCTCGGAAGTGACTCGGGAAGCCAAAGGATAGAGACAGAGGAACAGGTGGGGGGGTCTGTGTGCCTCCAGCATGGGAGTGGGGTGGGGTAGGTGATGTGGGGTGCATGGTCCCTTCCTGATGCCACTGTGGAGATGGTGCTTTCTTTGCCCCAGTGCCTTAGGGTGGAGATCTATGTGAGTCTGCATGGGGGGGCAGACACTTGGGAGCCACTTAGTTCACTGTCTGGGTAAAAGACAGGGCTGCTCTCCCTCGCCTGCTCTGGCAAGGCTGTCTGTGACATCCTTGCAGAGCACACGCGAACACTGGCTTGCATGTTACCATCTCTTAGCATATGTGTGCTGCTTTGCGTCGTGGCACCTATGTGTGCAACAGGGTGGTCGTGCTCCCACATCCGTGTGCTCCCCAAGTCAGAGGCTTTGCATGCCTCCACATCCCTCCTGCTTCCTGGTGACCCCAGCGACCCTTCTTTGTGAGGCAGCTGCTGTTTTCTTTGATTCCCCAGTTTCCCTCCAACTTGACCTCTCTCTAAGGCAGGAGTAGGGGGCTGGGCCACCCCTCCCCCACAGCAACACCCCCTCCTGCCATTTCCTGTTTGCCTCCTCCTTGGCAGTTTTTCCCATCTTTCCATCTGGCCTGGCACTGTGCCCATGCAGCTCTGCAGATGGGAGCACCAGGGCTCAGGGTAGAGGGGGAACTGGCTGGGGACCAGGGCAGGGGCTGGCGGTTCTCAGTGCTCAGCTCTGCCTTTCTGTGCGACTGTCAGAAGAGGTGACTTTTGACAAATGGGCTCCACTATAAAGAATCCCACAAACTTCTGGAGGTATTTTTGGAGGAAGGAGGGCTACTGAGGACTGAACCCAGAGCATCCATCCACACTGAGCTACATCTCCAGCCTTTTCTTTTCTTTTTTATTTTTGATACAGTCTTGCTAAGTGGCTAAATTGTCTGCGCTGGTGTCAAACTTGTGATCTTTCTGCCTCAGCCTCACAAAGTTCTGGGACTATAGGCATGCTCTTCTTTAGAAGAGAGTAATGCAAGCGAGGTGTGGTGGTGCAGGCCTGTCATTCCAGTATTCGAGAGGCTGAGGCAGGAGGACCGCTGCAAGTTTGAGGCCAGCCTGAGCTATATAGTGAGTTCAAGACCAGCCTGAACAATAATAACAAGCCTCTGTCTCAAAAAAAAAAAAAAAAAAAAAAAAGAATAAAAGACTTGGAAGTGATGTGTCTAGTATGTGTTTCCAAATTGTAAGGAGTCACACTCTCTTAATGGTTAAAAGTGAAAGAGTATAACTGTAATATAATACTTATTAAAATAATGTGAGTTGTCTCTAAACAGACCTTTTAAGAGAAAGCTTCCCTGTCCCTAGTTTGGTTTTCTGAGACAGGATCTCACTACATAGACCAGGCTGGTCTTGAATTCACTATATAATCCAGACTGTCTCAGACTCAGGATTCTCCGCCTAAGCCTTCTGAGTGCTGGGGTTACACGCATGTACCACAATGTTTGGCAAGATGTAGTTTCTCCCTGAGTTATACTTGTCAACCAAAATAAGCAGAGTGTGATCTGCAGTGGTTAGGTGACTAGTTTGATAAAAGAGATATTAAAGGTGATTAACATATTTAGTGCAGAGTAGATTTTTGTTCATTTTTTGCTTTTTTCAGAGAGGGTCTTGATACGTGGTTCAGATTGGTCTTTAACTCACTATGTACCCTAGGTTAGCCTTGAAATCATAATGATCCTCCTGCCTCAGCCTTCCCAGATGCTGGGATCAAAGGTGTGTGCCACCATGCCTGGATCCAGGGAATGGCTTTCTTGACAGGAGACCAATGAGTATTGCTCCAGGCCTTCTAGACTCAGAAACTAAGTATGTGTCTGCAGGGTGTAGTCCTCCCACACTAAAACAGCCAAGGGGGTTCAAAGCCCTTTCCTTAAAATGGGGTCTTGGTATGCTACCCAGACTGGCCTGGAACTCCTGGAGTCAAGCTCCTCCTGTCTCAGCCTCCTTAGTAGCTGGGACTCTAGGCATGCGACACTCCACCCAGTTTAAATGCTTGAATACTCCTGGGAAAATGTATGGAGGCATATTCATGTGTGTGAGAAAGATAAGTTGGTATTACCCATGTTTGAAGTGGGAGTAAGAAGGAAGTAAGTTACTAAAATCTATCTCAACTAGCCAAATGAGGAAGTAAAATAAGTTACATATGGACATAGATTTCATGTGAGCGACTGTAAAAGCCAGGGCACTCGAGCCAGCAGCCATCCATATATCTACCGACCATTCTCTCCTGCTGCAGCCAGCATAGTATAGCTTGGACTTTGGAGCTGGGCTGTCCTGGGTTTGGATTCTGACCCTACTCCTCAGGGATCGGTTCTTGGATTTTGTTTCCTATAAAATAAGACAAACAGGACCTCATAGGACTCTTGGTAGTGTATGCCTGTAATCTCAGCACTCAGCAGGCTGAGGCAGGAGCATCACAAATTCAAAGCCAGCCTGGGCTACATAGGGAGACCCCCTGTTTCAAAACACAAAAACACAGTGCCTGCCTGGCAAGCATGAGGTCATGAGTTCAAACTGGGTACCAATAAATAAATAATTAATTAATTTTAAAATGTAATCTAAAAAAGGCTGGAGATGGTGCTTAACTTGGAGGCCCTGTGTTCAGTCCCTACTAATGCAAAAACAAAACAAAACCAAGGACAAATATTGTGTGATTCCATTGGCATAAGTTATGTAGAATAGGCAGTTCACAGAGATAGAAAGTGGAACAGTTACCAGAGACCAAGTATGCAGTGGGGTGGACAAGATTGCTTAATGGGTAAAAAGCTGCTGTTTGGGATGATGAAAAAGTTGTTTCTGAAAATCATTAAGATGAGGATTATGTATCATTGTGCGTGTACTTAAAGACAAGGAGCAGGGCACTCACAAATGATTTTTTTTTTTTTGAGACCAGATCTCACTATGTAGTTCAAGCTAGCTTTTAACTGATTAGGTAGTCCAGGCTGACCTCAAACTCACAGTGATCCTCCTGTGTCAGCCTCCTGAGTGCTGGGATTACAAGACATGCACAAGCATGCCTAGTGAGACTTTTTAAGAAATAATTAAGACAGTTATACTACTGATTTCTCTGAGTTCACTGAAGAGAAAGATTTGTTCTGGTATTGTTTGGACAACTGGATGCAGATGTCTTGTGCTCTGGGTGAATGATCTGGGGATGGCAATGGGCAGTGTGTGTCCCATTGTTGCCCCACGATTGATGTTTTGAAATTGTTTTTTTTTTCTTTTCTCTTTTAAATCAAATAGATTTGGGGGGAGGAAAGGTTAAAAAATAAGTAAAAAATGCTAATTTAGAGCTAGATGTCATGGCATACACTTATTTATCCCAGCCGTCAGAAAGCTGAGGCAGGTTAGTCCCTGAATTCAATCCCTAGTACTAAAAAAAAAAAAGGCTGGGGATTTAGCTCAGTGGCATAAGCACCTGCCTTGCAAGCATGCAGTTGTGAGTTCAATCCTCAGTACCAATTAAAAAAAAAAGAAAGAAAAAGAAAAGAAAGTTGAGGCAGGAAAACTGCCTTAAGTTGAAGGCCAACCTAGACTACACAGTTAACCTTGTCTCAACAAACAAGAGTCAATTTTAAGTTATGTGCAGTCTCCTCTCCCCCTCCCCATATATCAGATATTATCTGAGATGCACGGATGCAGGGGTAGTTTTTGTGGTCTCACTGGGCTGAGGAGGGAGGGACCCTCAGACCACATCCTCTGGCCGTGTCCTAGGTTTGCCAGCTTGCCTGATGACACCAGCAGCTGCCAGTTGCTCTTTTGGGCAGCAGAGATACCACTTCCAAGCCCCACCTCTGCTCTCTTGGGGCCTATGGTCCCCAGTGAGCCCTTGAACCCTAATACCAAGTCTCTCTGCCACAGACCCCTCTGTGACACACTCATGGTAGAGCCTATGGGGAAGCTCCTGGGAAGAGCCCAACACAGGGCCTCCCCTCCAGCCAGATGGAGGGTCAAGGCCCCTGACTGTCTCTGCCCAGGAAGGGTGGCCAAGCCCCCTCTGAACACACCAGTGTGTTCTCCTTCCCATTCCACAAGCCAAGAAACTGAGGACAGGGCAGGTCACACTAGCAAGCTAAACCATGTTCTCCTGATCCCAAAGCCAGCTGCACAGAAGGCCAAATGTGATAAGTGAGGTTGGGATTCTGTGGTGGACTTGGAATTCTGAACTTTATTCCTTAGATAGGAAGAAGCCACCTAGTACCTGGCCCTGCTGGGGTGTTTCTCACCACACACCCCCTGCTTGGTGGGCCTATTTACATTCACGTCTATGTCCCTGGTCTCCCTCCAGGGGAACAGAAAGCAGGCAGGGGCATGGTTTTTCTTTTGTTCACTGTCTTGAACTTGCCTGGAAAGATTTAAGCACTTTCTAGTGGCTGAGGCAGGAGGATCGCAGCAAGTTCAAGGCCATCCTGGGCTACATAGCCAGACCCTGTCTCAAAAAGCAAACAAAAAAAGACTCGGTAAGCATGTGATGGAGGGAGAAAGAGGAATCATAACTACAGTCTCCACCCATCACCTTATTTCATCTCTAACTTGAGGAGGTAAAGACTTTTCAAACCTCTCTCTTTTAAAATTTTATTAATTTATTTTGCAGTACTGCAACTTGAACACAAGGCCTTTATTTTGAGAAAGGGTCTTGTTAAATTGCTTCGCTTAGAACCTAATCCTCCTGCCTTCTGAGTAGCTGGGGTTGCGGCATGCACACCTGGCTATACACAAGATATGACTAAAAAAATATGGTGAATGTTTAAATTATAAAAATAGTTGTTATGGGGCCGGGGATTTAGCTCAGTGGCTTAAGTGCCTGCCTTCCAAGCTCGAGGTTGTGAGTTCGATCCCCCGGTACCAAAAAAAAAAAAAATAGTCGTTATGGTTTAAAAACAACATTGCTATTGATCCACTGACCTCAAATACCCTTCCCTTTGATGCTTTGAATATACTTATCCAATTGTTCTGGCCACCTTCTGAAGCAGTCTGGAAGTTCTCTTGTGTGAGTGTCTTTATTTGCACTGTCATGGTTGCTTGCTGTCCTGAATCGAAACAAAATGTTTACCTTTCATGGTGATTTCGACTTTGAGGAAGAACCAGAAGTTGTGCTGTGCTATATCAAGTGAACAAGGTCGAGAAGGACACACTAATGTTTTTATGAGCCTGCCTTTCCACTGAATGACACTCAGATGCAGCATTCACCAGATATTTAATCACATCTCATAAAGACACTCACAGAGGAAGACCCTTGTATGTCCCAAGTTCTTTAAAACAATTTTATTTTTATTTTCTTGCTAAGTTGGCCAGGCTGGCTGATCCTCCTGCCTCAGCCTCACAGAGTGCTGGGTGGCTTACTTTTTCTGATGTCACGTGATAAGGGAAGGTGCAAAGCCAAGAATTAAGCCTAGGCAGACTGGACTGACCGTCGCCGGAACCCGTGTTATTTAACCCTGGATGAGCCAGTCCTGCTATAGAATGTTATTATGGCCTGATTAAGAGAGTAAAAGGCCTGGAGCTGAAAAAACCCTCGGGAGGCCTGCCGACTAGTGAAGGTGCATAAAACACGTCTGCTCCCTCCCTGCGCAACTCTGACTTGGGCTCGCCTTCTAATTCCAGGTCTCTACTGCGGATGACGCTGTATGGAGTGGCTTCCAACCTTTGGCAACCATAGACCACACTCCCATGCCCTGCAACTACTTGCTTTGGGACTGGCTCTGTACAGCCTCCGGGCCGCCACCCCGGAGTTGAAAGCCATGCCCAGGCCTCGGAGTGCCCCCTAATGTCCTCGGCCTGGCTCCCGCTGCCATCCAGCACCATGTTGTCTGCTAATGACTCTATGCCTGCCAATTTCTCAGCCAACTTGTCTTCTCCGTGCCCCGACTACCGGACCTTCCATCGCCAGCACATGGTGGTTTACAGCCTGGTGCTGGCAGCCGGGATGCCCCTCAACGCGCTGGCCCTCTGGGTCTTCCTGCGCCTGCTGCGCGTCAAGTCGGTAGTGAGCATATACATGTGTAACCTGGCGGCCAGCGACCTGCTCTTCACGCTCTCGTTGCCCCTGCGTTTGTACTACTACGCGCAGCACCACTGGCTCTTCCCCGATCTCCTGTGCCAGATGTCCGGTGCCATCTTCCAGATGAATATGTACGGCAGCTGTATCTTCCTGATGCTCATCAACGCGGACCGCTACGCCGCCATCGTGCACCCGCTGCGGCTGCGCCACCTGCGGCAGCCCCGTGTGGCCCGGCGCGTGTGCCTGGGAGTGTGGGCGCTCATACTGGTGTGCGCCGTGCCCGCCGCCCATGTGCATCGGCCCTCACTCTGCAGCCACAAGGGCCGCGAGTGGCGCCTGTGCTTCGAGAGCTTCAGCGACGCGCTGTGGCGGGGCGGGCTGCTGCCGCTCGTGCTGCTGGCCGAGGCGCTGGGCTTCCTGCTGCCCCTGGCGGCGGTGCTCTATTCATCATGCCGGGCTTTCTGCGTGCTCGCGCGGCCCGACGCCTCGCAGAGCCGGCGGCGGCGGCGCAAGACTGTGCGCCTCCTGCTGGCCAACCTGGTCATCTTCCTGCTGTGCTTCGTGCCCTACAACGCCACGCTGGCTGTGTACGGACTGCTGCGCAGCAACCTGGTACCGGCCGGTCCCAGGGCCCGCGAGAAGGTACGCGAAGTGTTGATGGTCGTGGTTCTGCTGGCCGGCGCCAACTGCGTGCTGGACCCGCTGGTCTACTACTTCAGCGCCGAGGGTTTCCGCAACACTCTGCGCGGCCTGAACACCCCGCTCCGCGCTGGCACCTCGGCCCCTAAGGGGAACGGGGATGCGCCCCTCGAGCGGCGCTGGGAAACTACCCACTCCTCCAGGCTGGATGCCACCAGCCAGGAGCTACTGCAGACCCCCGACCTTGGCCCTCGGAATCAGGATTCGGCCCTCTGAGCCATGCCAGTCCGAGTGCAGACCTGCGCGGCTCTGCAGGACCTCGGCTGCGGCGCCTGCATCCCAAAGAGTACGAAGCTTGGGAACAAGGGCATGGAGGAAAAGCGCTGCCTGCAGTGGCTTCCTTAGATCGGTGGTAGTGAGCAGCGGGCTCCTTCATTTAGTGGGAAGTTATGGGATGAGCCCGACCGTGGCTAGGAGCTGCACGATGCGAAAGAAAAGGGCTGTCCTGACTTTCCACTGCCACGGTCTGGACGCTGAAGAGCCCTGGGTCTTGGTGAACAAAGTTACTGAGAACTTGGTGCACCTGCTCACTTCTGTGGCATGAGGGCCACGCCAGAGCCACTGCCCTCCTCGGCATGGAGGCAGAGTGCGAGGGTTCACTTGGTGTGGACAGAAATGGGCTCCTTCTTGTTTAGTGACTTGTCACAGTTGGCCAGATCCTAGCTCTTGGTCTCTTTTCTAGGTTATTCCTTCTCCTTCCACCACTTTCCTGGTCCTGACATTCTCTCCCTCTGTCTCTGGAAAACATTCTCTATACCACTAAAGCACTGGTTCTCAATCTTTTTTGCTTTTAGAGCTCTTTATACTATAGAAACAGAATCCCCAAAAACTTGCTTATTCTTTGTTCCCCTGATTTTTATCGTATTAGGTATGAATGTTTTTTTTTGTTTTTGTTTTTTGTTTTTGGTACCGGGGATCGAACTCATGACCTTACATTTGCCAGGCAGGCGCTTAAGCCACTGAGCTAAATCCCCAGCCCGGTATGAATGTTTTTAACACAGAAATATGTAAGTATACACTCCAGTAGCCGTGAGAGCAGGAGTGTCCTCACATTTCAGGGAGACTTGAGAGAATGAATGCTGATAACTTAGTAGTAGTGGGAAAACAACTTTGAACTCATGTAGTTCATCAAAGAGCTGGCCTCTCAATCTCATTTTGATAATCACATTTGTACTAGAGTATTACAGCTCACATCTAATTTCTTCCCAGGGCATTATCTAACAATTTTTTAAATATCTGTGGGAGAAGACTATGCTGATGGTGGTCCTCAGGCATGGGGCTTGCTGGGGGCAGCTGAGAGTCGGACACCAACAGGGACACTACTCTGGGCTCCTAAAGCAGCAACCCGGGAAGCAAACTCCAAATGACTCAGGGGAAAGAGGTGGGGCAGCTCTGGCAAGGGAAAAGGAAGTGTGCCACAAACAGGAGGGAAGAGTGTACGGAGAAGTAGAGTGAAATGGGAGGGTGGGAAGGGCCCTGAGCCAGTGAAATGGCTTCCTGCCCGCTATACCCAAGGAGAGGGTGTGCTGGGTGCTGGTGGGGGACAGAGGTGGCACTGTGACATCTTCAGATTCTGACATGCATGAGAGTTAGTTGTTGCTGTGTGTCCTGTATGCATTTCTGGCCAATGGTTTTCAGTTCTGTGTGTGTGTGTGTGTGTGTGTGTGTGTGTTTTCCCAGGTCTGTGTCTCAGTTTGGAGTAAACCTTTTATGTGTGTCCTTATGCCAGCTTTCCAGTTATTGATTTCCAGGGGTAAAATGACCTCTGGTGGCCAAACCTGGGAACTGACCTAGACTCCTCAGGTTAGCCGTGCCGCCCTTTGTCCTCTACCTGAGAGTAGAGGTTAGAGCCCCAGCTGGGTCCTTCCCACTTGCTGCTGCTCCAAAGGATCCCTGCTGGTCAGTACTCGTCCTATCTCGCTTCATCCTCGGGGTTCAAAACCTGTGCCCTTCCAGACCTTAAAGCACAAACAGCACAAAACGCCACAGTCCAAAATTCAGAGCTTTGCCCTATCCAAACAAACACAACTTTTAAATGTTCCTTAACAGGGCCAGGCACGATGGTGCACACCTGTAATCTTAGCACTCTGGAAGGCTGAAGCAAGAGGCAAATTTGTGCAAGTCTGAGCACAGCCTGGGCCATTTAGCAACTAGACAAGACCCCTATCTCAAAAAATAAAAAGGACTGGGGATATAGCTAGTGCAAAGGCCTTGAGTTCAACCCCCGTGCTTAGGGAGTATAGCTTGGGTGGAAGGCTGTGTGCTCCTCATTCACCAGTCTCTAGGTTTGATCCCTTGCACCATAAAACTCAATAAGCAAATACTTGTTTTTTTTTTTAAAGTTGAGTACTGTACTTTTATGTGTAGGTACACAAGTGAATTCCAGGTAACTAAAAGTCACAGGCTGTATCACTTTTTAACACAGCATATAATGTGCTTATTTATTTATTCTAATTTATGTTTATCTATCTCTCCTCCCTACCTCTCAAGGTAGAAGGTAAGCTCTGTGGGGACAGCGGTTTTGAGGTTTTTGCTTGGTTTCTGAATGTAACCCCTAGCATTAGTTTTTTTTTAATGTAACAGTGACAAAGTCCTCAATAAACATTTGTCGCCTGAATGAACAGTCAGATCTTGCTGCATCCTGTGGGGACCACAGAGCAGGTGGACAATAGTGACTACATCAGGACAGAAGGTGCAGGAAGTAGAGGAAGTTGTGGGAAGCTATGGGGTTTTGTTCGCAGAGACAAACTGTGAAGGATAAACTAGAGGAATACAGGGGGACAGTCTAAGGCACAGAAAGAATGGGCAGGAACAGGTGGCCTGTGAGGAAGTGTGTGGTCGCTGGCTGTGGCAATCTGGGGTTAAAGCTGCAACACACTGCAACTTCATCCAGACAGCCCAAGAGTTTGAGGCACAAAAACAAGGATACAGGAACAGACTAAGGAGATGTGGCAGGCGGCATGGAAATGAACAGAACCTGACCAGTAACATGCTATGGAGAATTCAGAAAACCTGCTCTTTGCGCAGAATTTTCCAATCACTGAGTGAGCCGGAGGGAGAGGCAAGATGTGGGAAATCCAAGGCTCTCACCCAGATTTTGGGCTAGGAAATACAAAGGAGGAGAAAGAGAAAACTTTAGACTGCAAGGAAAGAGCAAGAGCATTAAAAAAATTTTTTTGGGGGGGGGTCTTTTTGAGCCGGTCTCATTAAGCACTTCAAACTGGCCTTGAGCTCACTTTGTAGCCCAGGCTGGTCTCAAATTTGCAACAATCCTCCTGCCTCAGCCTCCCAAGTGTTGGGATTACAGGTGTGCGCTACCATGCCTGGTCTAAGAGCATTAAAAATTTTAAGAAACATTCTTTAGGCCTGACACAGTGGCACACACCTGTAGTTTCCACTCCTTACTCCAGAGGCTGAGGCAAAAAGATTGCTTGAGCCCAGTTCAGTGCTAGTCTGGGTAATATAGAGACACACTGTATTGTGGAAAAAATCTTTTGTATACCAGGATTTCAATTTAGTGTTTTTGACGCCTCATCTCATTTAATGATTGCCTTTGAGTCAAGAATGATGATCCTTTCAATTGCACGGATGCCACACTCAGGGCAATCTCAAGGGAAGGTCACACAACCAGGAAGTGGCCCTGTCTCTGTTGGGCTCCCAGACTTCACTCCCCGCGGTGGTACATACTACTCCTCATCTGTCCATCCCTGCCACTGTTACATCCATCCACAGTGTCTTTGCTCCCCTTCCTTCCTCATGTAAGCCATCCCTCTCAGCTGTCTCAGCTTGAACCTACAGTATCAGCTCTGCCCTGCCTGTTCTTCCCAGCTCTTCCTCCATGCCCCCAATCCACTCACTCCATGCTTGTCCCCCTTCCCTTTACACTTGCCCCTACGCTGGACATAGCACAGCTGCTGATAGCTGAGCAGTGACTCACCCAGGGTTCCCATTATGTTGGACTTAGACATCCTGCAGTTGACTTGCGACTCTCCTGCCCACCCTGGGATGTACCCAACATCTTGATGGCAGCACACTTCTTGTCCACTAACTCCACCAAGGAGCTGACTGTCCCTCAGATCTCAGTTCCTCTGTGGGACAGTGCCTCCTCCACATGCCGGTGGAGTTGTTGGACAGTATCAATCATTGGTCTTAAAATACAACTGAGTCAGAAGAACCAGGACAAAGGTAAGGCTCCCACAGGACAGTAGAGATGCTGGGTTAGTTCTTGGCTCTGAACCATCTGGAAGGAAATCCCTATGAGGTCACCACCTGCTTCCTACAGAAGAAAGGAGGAAGGGAAAAGAAAGGGGAGGGAAATGTCACACCAAGTCTTCCATTCTCCCAGAGGCCCTGGAGACAGACAGCATGGGATAATTCTGGCCAAGCTGCCCTTATCAGAGGATCCCTGAAAAAACTGGAAGGAGAAGTTTTACACATGGGATTTGGGAAAAACCAAAGGCTTCTAGAACCTTGGGATCAGACAAACCTGGGTAGTGAGTGCAGCTGTCACTTCCTGGCAATGTGACTTCAGTCTTTTAACCTCTCTGAGGCTCTGTTTTCTCCTCTGTGAAATGGGGTTCGTAATATCTACTTATTGGGTACCAGCAGGGGTCAATGAGATGAAGTAAGTGCCATTGAAAGAAGGCACTTAGAAGCCCACAAGTGAGGGCTGTCTTTCCAACAATAGGCCCAGATGCTGCTGGTGATGCCCCTGCTTCTGGAAGACAGCAAGGTCTCCAGGTGACTGTCACCCAGAGGAGCTCAGCCAGCCATCAGAACTGGGCCAGGGGAGCTGGTGAGGAGGCAGGCTGGGCACGTTTCCATGGTGCTGGGTCAAGCAGGCGTCTTCAGGGGCCGGGACTGGCCTGCTGCCCTCTGGGGGCACTCTCTCCCTGTGAGGCGTCCATCCCACTGCTGCCGAGGTGAAGAAGCGCCAGATAGGGACAGGAGGGGAACATGGTGAAGAACCACGCAATGGCGAGAGGGCCTGGGAGGAGGTTGGAGGGGAAGTGAGTGCCGGGCCGCCCAGGGTGGGGCCCGTAGAGGGGCCCAGAGCCGCAGGGCGGGAGAGCGCCCTAGAGAGAACGGCCGACTGGGGAAGGAGGAGGGACAGGGAGACCTGCGCGCTGACACAGCCTCGATGTGTGGAACGGGCTGGGGTTTGGCCCACAGGTCAGGCGTCTGGCAGTATTATGGGATGGAGAGGCCTTAGGAGACAGGAGAGTATTATGGGCTGGAACAGCCTTAGGAGACTGGGGAATATTATGGGCTGGTGAGGCCCGGCTCCAACTGGAGGCGGGAGGAAGGGGTGCGGGGCGGGAAGGGGGTGGTGGTGGAAGGGATTATTATGGGCTGGAGGCCTCCTGCGACCAGAGGCAAGAGTATTATGGGCTGGCAAGGCCTTCGGTGGCCAGAGGGGGGAGCAGCGGGGGATGGCACCGGCTGCATGTGACTGGGGGGGCAAATTGGGGGGGGCCTGTGAGTGGGGGCGGGGAGCTTATTATGGGATAGCTCTTTGTACCTACTGCGGGGACTGCTTCTCCAGAAGATATTATGGGATGTCGTGTGTGGGAGGGGGAGTGGGGCTGGGGGATTATTATGGGATGGTGGTGCAGAATGGGGAGGGCCTGCGAAGCTCTTCTCCAACCCCCCACCCTTTCACACTTACTCCCATCACTCTTAGGGTCAGCTTCCTCCAACGGCGCAAGGGGAGCACCTGAAATCCATCTTCCTACACACACACACAACACACACACACGAACACACACACGCACACTTTGGGCACCTCAACCGGTCCTAGGCATCTCCTCTAACTTGCAGCCACCTCCGGGGTAGGGGGTACGCGGTGTAGAAGGACAGTGTGCTCTGGGGAGTGGGGAGGAAGCCCCACAGCAAGGTTGGGCTGGCCCGTGGCTCCCATTTCTCATCTTCACCGCAAGTCCTCTTTTGCTCCCTAACCCCTCAGGCCACCTTCCTCCCCTCCCTCCCACAAAGTGGGGGCCCTTGAGCCTGGCCCCCGCCCCCTCCCCTCCATTTCCTCTCAGCTCCCTCCACAGCCGTAACCAGTAAAACAGGCAGCCGGCTATTATGGGATGGCTGCTCCCAGCACTCTGCAGGGAGGGGGCGGTCACCGCGGAATGTCTCCTGTGGGTGGCTATTATGGGATGGCCGCCTCTCTTTTGGGGAGGTGGGGGGCTATTGAGGAGGATTATTATGGGCTGTGCCCTGCACAGCTGGGTGGGGCTGTCCTGGGTAGGTGAAGCTCTGGGGAAGGGGGGTGGAGAAGAAAAGGAAGGAAGAGGGAGGGAAGGAGCTGGGGAGGGTGGGGAGAACCCTGGAGCCAGACCTGAGGCCTGGCAGGAGTAACTGGCTGGAGAGGTTTCTTTGGTGACCGCTGTTTGAAGGGGCGCCTGAGGCAGGCTCCACCTAGGCAAATCCAAACCCTGGACACCTGGGTCCTCTTCACAGCCTGTGAAGTATACTGAGAGTGGGTTTGCAGTGCTGCGCAGCAGGATTCCTGGGTCCTGGATGGTGGCGCATCAAATGGATGGTGCTCCTGGGTAGTACCCAAGGTCTCCCCTCCATCTACCCCTTCCTGGGTTGAGCCTGCTCGGGACCACAGTTCACTTGGGGGGGGCACGTGGAACATGAAGAGTGCAGTCCCACCCAAGGGGAGAGGCTGGGTTGGCTCCTGGTGGACAGGTGTCACCCCCAGACCCCATATGTCTGCATCCTGTCTGACCATCATAGTGCACTGTCACTGTTGCTTTCATTCCCTCTGTTGTCTTCCCAAATCCCTTTCCCTGAAAGAGCAGAACATGGTGGACTTGTGGATCTCTGACAGCTGAGTTCCTTGGGTTCACACAGAAGGGAGCTAGCTTTACATAAGGAGAGGAATTATTGAGCAGAGCATATACTGAAAACTGTAGAGCAACCCCTCAGAGTGTCATTCTAAGTTTCTCTGTACCATGGGGTAGAAACACAACTCTAAGGTAACTGGCTAGAGAGGTTGCCCCCCTGGGTGCATTAATTAGGAGATTATGGCACCCTTAGTCTCCACAGGCCAATCATGCTGGTGGCTTATTCATAATTTATCTGGGAGGGTAACATGGGGCCAGAGTGGGGAGCAGCAGGAACAGGAGTATAAAGACCACAAAAGCAACACACAAACACACATCCTAGCTCTCTCTGGAGCTCAAGAAGAGAGGAAGAGATTTATCCTCTTCGTGGAATCAGGAAGAGGTGGAGTGTCAGAGAAGCAAGGGAATTAATGGGCAAAACCTGCAGGGGTAGGACGGCGGACAGAGAGGGCTGTGAAGGACAAAGGATAGCAGATTTTGAGTCACAGGCAAGGGGCTGTGACTACCTAAAAAACCTGTTTACTGGTTTATATTGATTTGTTACTATGGTAATGTACATATATAAAAGCAAAGATCTGAGGCAGATGGAGATATGACACAAGGGAATTTGAGGCCTAGAGTCACATTTGGTCCCCTAGAGAAATGGAAGAGGGCCTAAAAGTTATCTGGCAGCTCTGTTTTGGAAGGAGAAACTTGCCTTGAAAGGATGCATACTCATGTTGTGGTGTGTTTTTTATTTTATTCATTTCATGGTATTGTATTGGAAATTGATTTAATCCAGGGCCTTCATACCGAGCCCTTTTTATTTTGAAGCAGGCTCTTGCCCAATTACTGAGATGCCCTGATTGGGTTTGACTTTGTGATCCTCCTTCTGGGATTATAGGTGTACCACCATCACACCCAGTTTTTTTTTTTTTTTTTTTTCCTTCCTTGGACAGGTCTTGCTATGTAGTCCAAACTGGCTTGAATTTACCACGTAACCCAGGCTGGCCTAAAATTACTGATTCTCCTGTCTCAGCCTCCTGCATGTTGGGATGTTAGGCATTTATTACCTCACCTGGTTGCAGTTATGGTATTCTAAAAGAGCTGCCTCATGGCTCCTTCCCCTGCTTTGTGGAGTACCAATTTCATCAGAATGAGCATGAATAAGGGTGTGGATAAGTGAAGGGGGCTCAATCTTTATGTTTAGGAGTTGAAGGAGGGAGGCTATAGAAACCTTGCAGAATGGGAGAAATGACCAGTGCATACCACCATAAACACAGAAAAAGGCAGTCTAGGGGAGCTGGAGTGAATGGGGGGGGATAAATTTTAAAGGTGACAATGGGAGCTTTTGACTGAGGTCTCTGATACTGAAAACTTCAGTCTCAAGATGAGAAAATAGTAAAGATGCAAGCAGGTGCTGGTAGAAAGACTTGATATCCACTGGTTCTCTGCTCGGGAGCAAGAAGACTGTCATTTCCTGAAACAAATTCTTTCTTGTCCCTCCCAAACTCAATTTTCCCATCATCCCTGATCCCTTGGATCCCAGAGGACAGAGTCATCTGGACAGACCCTTTCTCTAGGGAAGGGAGATGAGCGAGGCACTGCAGAGATGGCGTGAGGGCCTTCCTGTTCACTCCTAGTCAGGAAGGGTCATTCCACTGAGGAAGCTCCAGTTTCTTTTCAACCTGTCCCACTGCCATAGGTCTTGGACCTGTGTAGAAAAAGCAGATGAAATTAGAGGGAGACATTAGCTTGGGGGTCAGGAGCAAGAAGGTGTGTGTTGGGACATCATTTTTCACACAGAGCCTGATACTTTGAGATACAGGAAGAGAGGATAGTGACAGGCCAAAGGACACAGGCTCTCTGAAGGCCAAAGGGTTCCAAGTTTGGGCTGCTTGACTTTGTAGGGCTGGTTCCCTGGGATATCAGAGAGCCAGCACAGTTAGGGATGGGGATGGTATATGTTGGAAGATACCTAGTGGCACAATTGAATAGGGAAGTCTTCCTGCAATGCCGGCCTGCACATGGGTCAATGGGACAGTGGTGAACTTTATACCACCAAAGTTTTTTTGAGTTAGAGAATGGGGGGAGGGGCTGAACAAGACAAGGATGGGGGCAATTGGTGGTATTAGGACACTTAAGGATATAATTTTGGAATGTGATTGAAAATATGGGACAATGAAGGTGAGCAGAGTTTGGTGTTCAAGAGTGGGGGTAACAGTTGTGGCATGTGGAGTCAGGGAAGGACATGCAAATCACAAGATTTCAGCATTAGGAACACTGAATGAATGAACAGTGCTCACAAACTAAAATCCTTTAGTATATAGAGAACGATGAGATTATTTTGACCAGCCATCTACACCTGTAAATCGTTCTGGAATACTTCCAGACTTTTAAAAGGACCACTAAGAACTCCACTGGACATGATTTCTCCTGAGACCCATCAGGTTTTGATTTATTCTCAGTCCCCATCCCCCACAGACATTCCATGATAACCACCCTTCATCCACCCCCAGTTTAATATCCCATCATAGTTGGAAACTCACCTCCCTCCCGCTCATACTACAACAATGGATACTGGGACACTGGGAAACAGCACTCTAGTTCTCCCTTGACATCATTCTTTCTTGTATCTTGGCTTGGCTTATGCTTTGTGATGGGAGGCACTAGCTTTCTGCATTGTCCTGGTGCTCAGCTCTGTGCCTTCCTAGGCATTCTGTCAACAAACAAACGTTGAATGAATGTGAGCAGTGGTGTGAGAGGAAAGCTGGGCTCAGCCCTTGCTGTGTACCTAGCTGGATGCTCTGTTCCTCATGATGGGCCATCCATCCATAGGAGTGGCCTGGAGTCGCTGAGGAATACTTCCTGACTTAGCGGGTGGTGGGGGACCACTGTGGGAAGGTTGAGGAATTGTTTTTGGACGGGATAGGCACTTGTTATGGGATGCCCTGGGGTGAGTTAAACTTTATGCAAATGTTTCATCTGGTCTGCATAGTATTTGTTGTTTTACTGAAAATTGAAGAGCAGGGATCAGTATCAGGGCTGTCCCTGGACTTTAGTGGGATTGGGTGGGACCCTCGATTTGCACCTCAGCTTCTGTGGGAACCTAAGGTCCTGGACATCAAGGGACTTTAGGCCCAGAAAGGGAATGAGGTGTATCTGTGGGGGCGGGACAGGACACTGTGGGTAGCCTGCCCCACCCTCTCTGCTCTGGGTGCTGGAATAGACTGTCAGCTTCTGGAGATGGGGGAGGTGTGAAGATGAATATTATGGGATGTCTGGTTGGAAGGCTATAGGGGAGGCAGTGGAGATGAAGCATTATGGGATGTGACACTGGGTTGTGCATGGTCTCTTTGCAATTATGGGATGTCAGGGTGTGGGCGGGGGAGTAACATTATTATGGGATATTTTTCCAGTGTTGGGGAAAGGAGATTTAGATGTCCTCTGTGGAGTGACACTAGGGTTGCTGATCCTTTGGGGGTCTTCTTTGATAGGAAGGAGTGGTGAGTATGTCCCTGGAGACAGGCGCCTGTGCAGGCTGGGGTGGTGGTGTGAGCTTCTAGACCCTCCTAGCCTGCAGGGACTGAGGGCAGCTCTAGGGGGTTGGTTATTATGGGATGTCAGTATAGAAAGTGGGAGACTGATTATTACGGGATGTGTGTGGGAGGAGGCCGAGTGTCCGTTGTTGTAGTATGG
>PVJX010028671.1:0-23652 GCA_004027295.1 Dolichotis patagonum | reverse complement strand
GAGTTGCATTCTGCAACATTGCTGAATTTGATTAATTCCAAGACTCTTTCAGTGGATTTTTTGGGGGTCTCCTATGGAAAGGGTCAAGTCAGCTGCAAATAGTAATAATTTCACTGCTTCCTCTCCTATTCATATTCCTTTTATTTCTTTGCCTTTCCTGATTGCTCTGCCTAATGTTTTGAGTACTCTACTGAGCAAGTGGTGATAGTGGACATCCTTGTCTTATTCCTGATTTTATGGGGAAAACTTTTTATCTTTTCCTCCTTTAATATGATTTTGGCAGTATGTTTGTCATTTATTGGTTTTATCAGGTTGAGGTAAGGTCCTTCTTTTTTAAAAATTTTATTTAAAGAGAAAACAAAACAAAACAGAAAAAAGGGTAGCAACAATAAAGAATTCCAAGGAACAAAAGAAAAGAACAAAGAAACACTAAGAAATCACTACTTGATAAATTACATATTGTCATCTTGGAAACAGTTGTTCAAGTTACAAATTAAAGCATACAAGATAGACATTCAAACGGTGAGACTGTTAACAGCTCTGCTCCATGATCTAAAAAAAAAAGTAATGTGGTCATCCATCTTACACACAAACATACGTGCAGTTATATCCTTTAGAGCACTTTCTTTTCCTCTCATTTACAGTAGCAATTACACATTTTGGGTTTTATTACTCCTACATTTCTTATTACTTTTTACACTAGAGACACGATGTGATATTTATAAATATGATTCTTATTTATTTCACTAATGAGGATAGTCTCAAGTTGTCTCCATTTACCTATGAAGGCCTCAAGATTATCCTTCTTCATAGCTGAGTGACATTCCATTGTATAACATACACCGCTGAGTAATATTCTATTGTATAAAAATACCACTCTGCGGTAATACCACTTTTCATCCACTCTGTGGTTGATGGGCATCTTGGTTGTTTCCAAGACTTAGCTATTACAAATTGTGCTGATACAAACATGGGTGCACATGTATCACTGTGATAATAATCTTTTCAGTTTTTCTGGAAAAATACCCAGGAGGGGAATAGCTGGGTTGAATGGAGCTTCCAATCCTAGTCTTCTGAGAATTCTCCATACTGATTGCCATAGTGGTTGCACCAGTCTACACTCCCACCAACAGTGGAGCAGTGTTCCTTTTCCCCTGCAGCCTCGCCAACATTTGTTATCAGTTGATTTCTTGATGGCAGCTATTCTTTCCGGAGTGAGATGAAATCTCAATGTTTTCATTTGCATTTCTCAAATGACCAGTAATGGTGAACATTTCTTCATGTATTTATTTGCCATTTGTATATCTTCATCTGTGAACTGTGTGTTCCTCTCAGATGCCCATTTTTGGAGAGGGTCTTTGAATTTGGGGGGCTTGATGTTTTTCAATTCTTTATATGTTCTTGATATAGGTCCTTTGTCTGAGGGGTTGCTGGCTAAAATTCTTTCCCATTCTGTGGGTTTTCTTTTCACTCTGATGGTGATTTCTTTTGAAGTGCAGAAACTTTTCAATAATATGAGATCCCAGTTATTGATTCTCTAAAGTGTTTCTCATGCAGTTTGTGTTTTGTTCATGAATTCTCTGCCTACCCCTATGTCTCCAAGACTTCTACCTACCTTATCTTCCAGTAGATTTAGTGTTTCTGTTTTAAAGTTTAGGTCTTTGATCCACTTAGACTTTAGTTTTGTGCATGGTGATAGGAATGGATCTAGTTTCAGTCTTCTGCATGTGGAGAGACAATTTTTCCAACACCATTTATTAAAGAGGCTATCCTTCCTCCAGTGAACATGTTTAACCCCTTTGTCAAATATCAGGTGGCTGAGTGTCTTTGTACTTATACTTGCATCTTCTAATCTGTTCCATTGATCCTCAGGTCTATTTCTTTGCCAGTACCATGCTGATTTTATCACTGTGGCTTTGTAGTACAGTTTCAAGTCAGGAATTGAGATGCTTCCTGCCTTGCCTTTATTGCCCAGAACTGACTTTGCTGTTCTAAGTTTCTTCTGTTTCCAAATGAATTTTAGGACTGTTTTCTCTAGATCTGTGAGGTGTGTCAATGGTATTTTGATTGGGATTGTGTTAAATCTGTATAACAGTTTTGGGAGTTTGGCCATTTTCACAGTGTTGGTTCTTCCTAGCCAGAGCAAGGAATATCCTTCCATTTTATAATATCCTCTTCAATCTCATTTTTTAGCATAATATAATTTTCAGTATATAGGTCTTTTACATTCTTAGGTTGATTCCTAAGTATTTCATTTTTTAAGATGTTATTGTGAAGGGCAATATTTCCATAATTTTACTCTTGGTGAGTTTCTTGTTTGTGTACAGGAATGCTATTGATTTTTGAGCGTTGACTTTGTATCCAGCTACACTGATTAATTTGTTTATTACCTCTAATAGTCTTTTAATGGAGTTTTTTGGGTCTTCTATATAGAGTACTATGTCATCTGCAAATAATGATAATTTAACTTCTTCCTTTCCTATCTTTATTCTTTTTACTTCTCTCTCTTGTCTGATTGCCCTGGCTAGTGTTTCCAGAACTATATTGAAAAGGAGTGGTGGTAGTGGACATCCTTGTCTTGTTCTTGATTTTAAAGTGAAAGCTTTCAGTTTTTGTCCATTTAGTATAACATTGGCTGTTGGTTTGTCATAGAAGACCTTTATAAAGTTGAGGTAGACACCGTGTATTCCGAGTTTCTGAAGGGTTTTTATCATGAACATGTGTTGGACTTTATCGAGAATTTTTTCTGCATCTATTGAGATGACCACGTGGTTTTTGTTTTTGGCTCTGTTGATGTGGTGTATTACATTTATTGATTTGCGTATGTTAAACCATCCCTGCATTCCTGGAATGAACCCCACTTGGTCATGATGTATAATCTTGATGATTTGCTGCATTTTATTTGCCAGTATTTTATTGAGAATCTTTGCATCAATGTTCATTAGTGAGACTGGCCTATAGTTCTCCTTTTTGGTTGGGTCTTTCTTTGGTTTTGGTATGAGAGTTATGCTTGCTTCCAGGAATGATTTAGGGAGGACTGCTTTCTTTTCAATTTCATTGAAGAATTTAAGGAGTATTGGCATCAAATCTTCTCTAAATTTCTTGTAGAATTCAGCTGTGAATCCATCAGACCTGGGATTTTCTTTGTTGGTAAGTTTTTAATTACATTTTTCAATTTCAATAGCTGATATTGGGTTATTCAAAATTGCTATATCTTCTTGGTTGAGCTTTGGTAGTTCATATGTTTCTAGAAATCTGTCCATTTCCTCTGTGTTTTCCACTCTTATGTGAGTAGAGATTTTCAAAGTAGGTATTCATGATCTTTTGAATTTCCATGAGATCTGCAGTAATTTCCCTCTTTTCAGTCCTTATTGTGTGAGTTTCGGTTTTTTCTTTCTTTTTCTTTATAAGATTAGCTAGAGGTTTGTCAATTTTGTTTATTCTCTCAAAAAAACAACTTTTTGGTTCATTAATTGTGTTTTTTTTTTTAGTTTCAATTGCATTGATATCTGCTCCAATCTTTACTATTTCCTCTCTTCTATGAGCTTTAACTTGCTCTTCTTTTTCTAGAAGCTTGAGATGAAGCATTAGGTTGTTTATTTGTGCTCGTTCTGTTTGCTTGATATGACAATTTATTGCTATATATTTCCCTCTTAAGACCACTTTCATTGCATCCCACAGATTACAGTATGTTGTGTCTGCATTTTCACTGAATTGCAGGTATTGCTTTATTTCTTCTTTAATTTCATCTGTAGCCCACTGGTTGTTCAAAAGGTTGTTATTTGATTTCCATGTATTTATGCAGGTTTTGCAATTTCTTTTGCCATTAATTTCTAATTTCAGTGTGCTATGGTCAGATATTATGCATGGGATAATTTCAATACCTTTGCATTTACTTGAGAATGTTTTATGGGATAATATATGGTCTATTTTGGAGAATGTCCATGCACAGCTGAGAAGAATGTGTATTTTGATGTGGCTGGGTGGAACACTCTGTAAACATCTACTAAGTCCAATTGCTTGCAGGTATGATTCAGTTCTATTATTTCTTTGCTGACTTTTTGTCTAGTTGATCTATCTCTGTGATAATGGGCTATTAAGGTCCCCTGTAATAATTGTATTCTTGTGTATTTGGTTTTTCATGTCCATTAGTATCTGTCTTTTATAGTTGGGTGCTCCTGTGTTTGGTGCATATATATTTATAATTGTTAGTTTTTCCTCTTGGATTTTTCCACTTACACATATGTAGTGACCTTCTTTGTCTCTTTTAATCATTTTAGGTTTGAAGTTCACATTGTCTGCAAATAGAGTAGTTACCCCTGCTTTTTTCTGGGTTCCTGTTGCATGGAATACTGTTTTCCATCCTTTGACTTTTAATCTATGAGTTTCCTTTTGGGTCAGATGTGTTTCTTATATACAGCATATTGTGGGATCCTGTTTCTTGATCCATTCTGTCAACCTATTTCTTTTGATAGTTGAATTGAGGCCATTTATATTTATGGATATCACTGATATGTACTGGCTCAACTTTGCCATGTTATGTTCCAATAGTTTGCTTTCTGCTTTTCCCCCTTATTTAATTTCTTGTCCTACTTGGTGGTTTTTTGCTGTTGTCCTGGGGATTGTGGTCATTTTTATCTCTGTCTAGTATGTCTTTCAATGCTCTTTCTAGGGTTGGTTTGGTGGATGTGAATTTCTTCAGTTGTTCTTTGTCCTGGAAGTATCTTGTTTCTCCATTAAATTTGAATGAAAGTTTTGCTGGGTACATCAGTCTGGGTTGAAAGTTGTTTTCTTTCAGGGCTTGAAATATCTCACTCCAAGCACATCTTGACTTGAGGGTTTGTGAAAAGTCTTCTGTGATTCTAATGGGCTTGTGTCTTTTCTCTAACAGCTTTTAGTATTCTGTTTTTATGTTGTATGTCTGAGATCTTAATTATTATGTGTCTGGGTGTAGATTTATGTTGCTTGTGACTTTTTGGTGTTCTATATGCCTCACTTATTTGCATATCAGATTTTCCCCCCATTTTTGGGAAATTTCCTCCTATTATTTCTGTGAATATCTTAGTTATGTCATTTGTATTGACTCCAGCATCTTCACTAATGCCTATTAATCTTATATTGTTGCTCTTGGCATCACCTTGAAGCTTCTGAATTGTCATTTCATGTTGCTTTGCTATTCTTAAGAGTTCTATCCTTTCATGATCACTAATTGCGATCCTGTCCTCAAGGCCCGAAATCCTATCCTCAGCTTCATTTAAACAGTTTTGCATGCTTTGATAGAATTTTTTGTCGCTTGGATGTCTCTTTCAGTTTGCTTCATGAATTCTGCTTGTTTTCTATATTGTTCATTCAAGGGCTCAATCAGTTTCCCATGCTCCTGTACTTTTTTCTCTATTTCTTCTTTAGCTGTGCTCAGCAACTCCTTTACGAAGGTTGTTACTTCTGTCTCATGAGAGAGTACTTCTAATTTGATTTCCTCTATGGCCTCATGCTGTTTTTTTTTTCATTCACTATGTTTTCATAGATTCCCAATGTGTTACTTTTGGAGTCCTCTATTTCAGTGTTTCTTGTACTTGCTTCTGGTGAACTAGATGTTTGAGTTTGCATTTTGCTTTTTCGTTTTGCCATTTTCCCCTTTTGAGTTAGTGTTTGGTCCTTCAGACCCACTAGTGTCAACTGTTGATAGTGTGTATCTTGGTGTCCTACTGTCAGGTTGGTGCTTGTCCAGTTGCTGGGTCCCACAATGAATAGTTGGGCCAGTCACCTGACTCCCTGCTGCAGGGCCTGTTGGGTGAGTCTTATATTCCTCCTGGGCTGACAAGCCCAATAGTATTGATGTAGGTCAACTTTTAGTTCCTGCTAGTACTTTGTCTTCAGGTTATTCAGGTCATCTCCCTGTCTATAGTGTTTGTGTCGGCTGAGCCCCTACTGTGTCCCTATTGTGTGTCTGTGTGTCTCATAAGCCCTTTTGATTTTCTTCAAGTTGGGGGAGTCCTTTTCGACACACTCCTCACTCTGCCCGATGTTTTCTCTGTGTGGGAAGGGGTCACCCTCACTCTTGTCAGACTTCCCAAGGTCTTACAGTTCGTTGGAGGGAGCTTTACTCTGGCCCTATTTAGCTACTGTACACCTCTATTTTAGGGGCATACTCACCACACTGACTGGAGCCAGCTTAGATCTTGTTATGCTGAGGCAGTCTCTTAATCTCCCTTCAAGCTAGTATAGATAGTCCGCTGTAGTCCAAGATTCCTCTGGGTGCAGAGTTCCAAGTTTGCCCGGTGCACATTGGGATTCCACCGCCGCCACTGCCTGGGTGCATGCAGTCAGGGCCCAGGGGTGGATCAAGGTAGGGTCCTCCTATACCTATTTTCTTCAGGGATTTTTCATGAATGAATGTTGAATTTTGTTAAAGGCTATTTTTTGGTGTCTATTGAGATGATCATGTAATTTTTTATCCTTGTGTGTATTTATGTTGTGTATTGAATTTATTTATTTATGAGTGTTGAACTTTTCTGGCATTCCTGTGATAGCCTACTTGGTCATGATGTATGATCTTTTTGATGATTTGTTTGCAGAATCTTGTGGAAGATTTTTGCATATATGTTTGTTAGACAGATTGACTGACTTATAGTTTTCTTTTTAGTTGGATCCTTATCTGTTTTTGGAATTAGCATGCTGTTAGCTTTGAGAAATGACTTTGGAAGTGGTCCTTCCTTTTCAATTTCATTAATGCATGTGAGGACTATTTTTGTTATAGCTTCCTTGAAGTTCTATAGAATTCAGTGGTAAAACCTCCAGGTCCTAGCTTTTCTTAGTTGGTAGGTTATTTTTAAAAATATTGCTGGGCTTTGTGGCAGATGTCTGCAATCCCAACACTTGGGAGGCTGAGGCAGGACAGTCATTGTGAGTTCAAGACCAGCCTGAGCTACAAAGTGAGCTCAAGGCCAGCCTGAACTGCATCGTGAGACCCTGTCTCAAAAAGACAAATAAATTTTTTATTATAGCCTCAATTTCATTGCCCATTACTATATAATTCAGAATTTGTATTTTCATGGTTCAGCTTTGGTAATTAATATGTATCTAAGAATCTATTAGTTTCTTCTGGATTCTCCAATTTATTAGAGTATAGATTTTCAAAGTATGTGCAAACTTCTGAATTCAGTGGTGTCTATTTTTATTTTGTTTTTCATTTCTAATTGCATTGATATGGGCTTTTCTTTCCTTTTTTGGTAAGAGTGGCTAAGAATTTGCCTATTTATTCTTTCAAAGAACTTGCTCTTTGCTTTGTTCCTTTTTTGTTGTATTTTTTAGTACTTTTCTTAGTCTCAAGTTCCTGTATTTTTGGTCTAATCTTCATAACTTTCTTCCTTGTCCTGGTTTTGCATTTTGATTGGTCTTGTTTTTCTAGAACCTTGAAGTACATCGTTAAGTTATTTGTATGGGCTGTTTTTAGAATGTAATGGTTCACAGCTATAAACTTCCCTCCTAAGACTGACATCTTTGTGTCCTATAGGTTCTGAATGTTCTACTGGCATTATTCTTTGATTCTAGAAACTTCTAGAAATTTTTTCTTTGATTTCTCCTATGACCATTGATTATTCAAGAGTGTTTTACTTAGTCTCCATGTGTTTGCAAAATTTCTGTGTTTTTTTTTGCAACTGAGTTATAATTTCATTGGACTATCATCTGATAATAAACATGGAATAATTCTGATTCTTTTGTATTGAAGCTTGCCATTTTTGTATTGATTCTTTTGCAATTGAAGCTTGTGATCTATTTTGGAGAAAGTTTCTTCTGCTGTTAAGAAGAATATGTATTCTGTCATTGGGTGGAACACTTTGTAGATATCTATTAAGATCACTTATTCAAAGGTGTGCTTCATCTCTGATTGTTTTTAAAATTGTCTAGTTGATTTGACTATTTGTGAAAGTGGGACATTGTGTTGATGCTTATCTGATATTTTATGTCTGCTAGTCATTTTTGATGAATTTTTCAGTACATATAGAATTGTTGTCTCTTCTTGTTGAATTATTTCCTGAACCAATACAGTGACTTTCTTTGTCTCTTTGGATCAGTTTTGGCTTGAAGTCCACTTTGTCTAAAAATGAGATAGCTATATGCCTGCATACTTTTGGGATTCCTGTTACTGGAAAATTTTTTCCATCTTTTGATTTTTAGAATTTGAATTTCCTTTTGGACTAAATGTGTTCCTTGTACACAACATACTATTGGATTTTGTAATTTTGATTCAGGCTGCCAGCCTGTGACTTTTGATTGTGGAGCTGAGACCGTTCACACTGAGAGTTATAACTGAAATTTATTGACTTATTCCTGTCATTGTATGACTTTCCTGTTGCTGATTCCTTTTTCACCTTCTACTTAACTGCTCACTCTCTCTGTTGTATTCATTCCACTGAACTTTTGGGATTGTTAGTTTCACTGTCTCTTCCTAGGATCTCCTTGAGAATTTTTTTGAGCTCTGGTTTGATGGTCATGAATTTCTTAATGTGACTGTTGTCATGGAAAGACCTTATTTCTCCCTCAAGTCATAAAGATACTTTTGTAGGATACATTAGTTTGGGTTGGAAATTGTTTTCTGTTAAGGTTTGGACACTTATCTTCAAGCTCTCTTGGCCTTTGAGGTTTTGGTTGAGAAGCCAGTTTTATTTCTAATGGGTTTACCTTTATATGTGATCTGTTGCTTTTCTTTAACAACTTTTAAGATTGTTCTTGTATTGGACTTCCAGAATTTTGACTATGATACATCATGGAGAAGTTCTTTTCTGATTGTGGCTATTTGGAGTGCATACTTCAATTACCTGATTCAATTGTCTGTTAAATTTTTTACCATTATTTGGAAGATTTTTTGCTATTTTCTAAACTTTTTTTTTCATTTGTGTTGTTTTCCAACTTAACTAATTCCAATTAATCTTTGATCAGTTTTTGCATCATCTAGGAGCTGTTACATCACCTTCTCATGTTCTCTTGTTGCTTTTAGGCATCTCTGGGTGTCTGGTCACCTGTATCCACCCCATCTTCTAGTTCCGACGTTCTACTCAAATGTATCACTTCTGCTTAGATGTTTTGATCTCCTGAATTTCTGTTTATTATTATTTTGTAGACTTTAATTCTTGTCTTAACTGGTCATTAATACTTTCTATTGTTTTGTTTAGTTCAGTTATCTTTTCTTACTGTCTTCTGTAAGCTCATTGACCCTTTTGTGTATTAAGTCCATTATCTGTTTAGTGATATCATCTTTGAGTTTAATGAGCACCTTATCAAACTGTTTTCTTCTCTTATTTTCTGACATTTCATAGAATTCCATTGTTGGCCTTTTCATTTCCTCTCCATTGATTCCTCATGGGTCGGGTTTGAGGGAGTTGGGAATTTTTGGAGGCATTGTGTTACCTCATCTTTGTGTGTGTGTGTGTGTGTGTGTGTAGATTTGTGAGTTGATTATAGTGGGAAGGCTTTTTGCTGGTATGGTGACCTCTTTAGTAGTGTCTGTTTTTTAGTGATATGCTCTGGGCATAGCTAACTATAGATTTTTGCCTCCATCCTAAATTATGACCTCCTGTGTTAGCTTTGGTCTGCAGCAGTGCAATGTAATTGACTGTTGCACCTCATTCTTTGGAAGTGGCTGGAATATTATTGATGACACAAGGACAGAGCAGAGATTGGCACACAGTAAAAAAAAAAAATAGCAACCACTATGTTATCCCCACAGTAGCAACAAAATCACTAATAACTACAGAGTCAAGGATACACTGGACATTGACATGATACCATAAGAACCAAAGAGAGCTACCACTGTGCCACCCTCAACAACAGAAAGAGATCTTTCTTATAATGTAGACACAAAGACAAAACCAAGTATTGACATACAGTAAATATCACTAAATGCAACAACTATACCAAAATACAAAAGAATTCAACAACAATAGCATAGAATTAAAGATTAATAAAGATTAACAATAATACTAGTAAAGGAGGGAAGAGCAAAATGGGAAAATGAAAGAAGTAAAATCTGAAGAGTAAAGAAAAAGGGAGAGAAGGAGAGAAAAGTGGGATAAAAGATCTTATTAAGGAGTACAAGAAAATTGGTAGAGTTAGATCAAAGTAACAGAAAAGAATAAGTAAAAGAAGAAAAAGAAAAGGCAGTAAACTTAAATTTCTCAGTGGAGTTCTGTGTTTAGTCTTCGCCCATCTGCGATGTCTCTGGTGGCACCGCCCACCCAGTGGGAGTTACCATACCGGAAGTCCTGATGAGTTCAGCAGGTGTCTGTAGCTCAGTTTTAAATGAGTAACCCTTTCCTAGAATGATTCCTGATAAAGCACACTTGAATAGAGTGGACACAGCCCTGGACTTCTAAGGGGTCACTTTCAGAGCAAAATCTCACGCTGGGGCTTTTGAGGGGTTAGCACTGCTGGCCTGGTCCACTGTTTCTCCCATCTTGGCCCTTTCTTGGCTTACTTTGTTCCACTCCCTGGGAGCAGGGGCTCCTTTCTCAGTTCCTTTCTTCTTTTGTCTGTCTTGTGCCCTATTTCTCCAGCTTCTCTGTAGTTTCTAGTTTTTCTGGAAGCTTCCCCCATGATTCCTGGAGATCTACTTCTTTTTTTTTTTCTTCATCAAGTTCTTGTTTGTCAAATGGCTCAAGTCCAGGTCCCAGAGACATTCTATTTTGCTACCTGTCCCTACTCTGCCATTTTTAATCCTATGATTTTGCATTATCTGACTCTCTTAGAATTCCATTTTAATTTATTTTCCGGTTTACTTTTTAATTGTATTTCTGTACCTTATTCTTCTAATGGGTGTTATAAGGATTAGAGTGCACATCCTTTGCTTTTCACATTTTACTTACTGTTAATATGCAATTTCATGTGATATACAGAAAGTTTGCTGTTATCTAATATTGTTATTCTGCATTCTTTATTTTATATTTGTTATATATTTCACATATCCATGTTATAAGCCTTGCAAGGCAAGGATATAACTTTTCCTTTACATAGTTCTATGATTTTGAGGAGATTAAGAGGAAAACAGGGAAAAGAATAATATGGTCTTTTGCAGATACTCATATATTTAAAATTCCCCCTCTCCCGAAGATCTGCATGGCAGGCAGAAAAACTGCCCTCTGCATTTTGTGTATGGCTGGTGAAAAATGCTCTAAACTTTAAAGTTTTTTCTGTAATGTTTTTATTCCCCTTTGTTCTTGAGGGCTATTTTTATTGGATTCAAAGTTCTTGGTTGAGAGAGTAATATTTTTTTAATCACTTTAAAGATGTTTTTCTGTACTTTCTCGACTCCATGATTTCGATCGGACATCAGCCTTTAACAGGATTGTCGCTCCCCTGTATGTGATGTGTTGTTTTTCTCATGTCATTTTCTTTTTTTTTGTACCAGGGATCTAACATCTAACTCATGACCTTGCGCTTGCCAGGCAGGCGCTTATACTAATGAGCTAAATCCCCGGCCTCTCATGTCATTTTCAAGTTGCATTTCTCAGTTTGGCTTTTGACAGTTTGACCAGTTCCTTGGTCTATGATTCTCTGTGTACACTGGACATCTTGTATCAGTGCGGTTCTGTCACTACATTTTGAACATTTTGTCTATTATGTCTCCAGATAGTATTTCTGCCCAATTATTTCTTTGCTCTCCTAGGATACCATTTACAAATATGTGGGACACCTTAATATTTAAATGAGTTCCTGAGCTTCTTAAATCATTTTTGTCTCTGTTTTTCAGGCTGGCTAATTTCTGTTAATCTACTTTTAAATCCACATTTTCCTTCCTCTGTTCTCCATATGGCTGTTAAAGATTCACCCAGTGAGCTTTTCATTTCAGAAACTAAAATTTTTAGCTCTAGAATTCCATTTGGTCTCCTGTATTGTTTCTAACTCTCTGAAGAGATTTTTTAAATTAATTGTAAGTATGTGCACATATAGTTTTGAAGCTTCATTAGAGTAGTTTTAATAGTTGTAGCAAATCTCTGTATTCTACTTCTTACACATTTGGTCCAGTTGACTCGAGATGAATCCATGACAATTCTCTGGAGAATTGATTCCATTTCTTATTTTCTACTTGTTGGTTTTGGATTTCACCCTGGTAGTTTCCGTTGTCCTCTGTCCTGTGGATGTGACTGAGGACTCTGAGCTGGGACGATCACCCTAAGTCATCCTAGGGCGTCCACTGCCTCCACAAGGCCTCCTGTCATAGGAGAGCCAGAGGCTAAGAGGTGGGGGTGACGCGACAGTGGAAGGGGTCACGGTGGCGTGGTGCAGCCCATGAGCTGAGGAACGCATTCACCTCTAGAAGCTGAAAAAGGAAGAACGTGGGTTTCTCTCTCCTGCCCCTCTGACGCAGCTCAGCCTTCTAACATACACTCCTGTGCGCTGGGAAGGGTGTGTTTTCTAGGCCACCCCGCTGGTGATGTGGCACACCAGCAACAGCACACAGACACCCCGGATAAACTGAGCGTTAAAGAGTGAGCATTCTGGGGTGCTGTTATTTTGCTGTGATGATTCTGTTAATTTTCTCTTCCTCGTGCTGTAGTAGGCATTTAGCTGGGGGAATGAACTTCACACTCTATTTCTGGGACTACTGTCCTGGTCTGGGTGCACATCCTCATCTCACTCCTTGCTTTGGGTCTGTTGGGGGTCAGTCAGCCATCTGGGTTGACAGAATTTGGGGATTCCCTCTCTGCATCCTGTGTGCGTGTGCCTGTGTGCGTGTGTGTGCGCGCGTGTGTGTGCATGTGCCTGTGTGTGTGCATGTGCCTGTGTGTGTGTGTGTATGTGTGTGCGTGTGTGTGTGTGACCAGGGAATGACCCCAGGACCTTGCCCCTGATCCCTGGCCCTTTCCTATTTCTATTTTGGGACAGTCTTGTGAAGTTGCCGAGGTTGGGCTTGAACTTGCAATCTTCCTTCCTCAGCTTTCTGGTTACCTGGGTCCCCTCCGTGTCCCTTGGCCTTGAGCCCTGCTTTGAGCCAGCTGCCCTAGCTTCAGGCCAGAGGCCCCAAAGACCCGTGCTTCCTCCCTGCTGTTCCCCCAGCATCTTCAGAGGGATCTTTGTGCCTTGTGCCAGGATCTATCACTGTGCCGTGTGGTAGATTCTTCAGTTGAATTTCAGTTGTGACTGGAAGCAGAACCCTCTGGTTTGGGGTCCTTTGAGTGTCCTTTTCCTTTGGATCTGTTGTTGCAGACAGAAGGAGAAGAGAAGAAAACTCTTTTAGCACCTGACGTCAGCCCGGTTCTGTTAACTTCTAGCTGCAGGACCTTGGGGAGACGAGCCCACAAAGCCTCAGTTTCCTGCTCCACAGGACCCCACATCAGAGGGCTTTGTCTGGGAAGATGAGAAAATGTAAGCAGCCTGGCCGGGCTAGGCCTGAAGTTTGGTCTCCTCATTATTTTCACAAGCTTCTCCCTGTTGCTCTCAGAAGAACCACAAAGCCAAATACTGGTCAGTTTTTCCAGTTCCCTTAGTTCCTCTAAGTGGGCAACCCTGGGAAAGGGGCCTGTTTTTCCTGCCAGGAAAATGAAGCTTTAACAAAGGATGCTTTGCAGGCGTGAGTTATGGTGGGGACTCTTCACACTTCACTTCCCCAAACCCGATATCCTCAGGGGACTCTACCCCCAAGTAACTGCCCACGGCAAACAAGAAGAGGCCTGGAATTTCCTTGGATGTGCAGTCCGTGGAATCAGAGCCTGGGCGGGGCTGCCGCTTGGCTCCACTGTCTTGCTCTGGGCAGTGGACACTTGTTTACCGAGGTTTACGGTGTGGGATCACCGTGCTGGGTACAGGAGGCCCAGAAACACACAGGGCAGGCTCAGTCCTGCCCTTACAGAGCGCGTGTGTGGTCAGAGGGTGGGCGTGAGATTACCCACCACTCCCCGGGCGTTCATGCCACACGGGTGATAGGACATTGGGAGGGGGTCGTGTGTGCCCGTGCATGGGTGTGTGCGTGCGTGTGTGTGTGTGTGTGTGTGTGTGACAGGAGCCTGATTTACTCGGGGGCACTGGGACCTGCCCCAAGGAAGTGCCATTTGCTGGGGTAAGAAGGGGCTGGAGGAGGTGGAGAGGCCTTGGATACAGACCTCGCCGTGGGAAGGGCCCTGTGAGTTCCAGAATTCAGGCAGATCATGGGGGCCGAAGAAGAAGGAAGTTAGAAGAGGGAACTCGGGGAGCAAAATTTAGCAAATAAAAACATTCAGGATGCCCAGTGAAATTCGAATTGCAGGTAAAGCACAAGCACTTTCTTTTTTTGGTGTTTCCTAGAATTGAACCCACACCTCCCCTGTGCTATACTCTCAGATTTTATTGTTTTATTTTGAGACACTGTCTCATTAAATTGCCCAGACTGTTCTCAAGCTTATGACCCCCCTGCCTCAGCCTAAGTAGCTGGGATTACAGGCGGTGCCCAGTTGTCAAGTACTCTCTTAGTATAAGCATGACCCGAGGACTGCGTGGGCCATTTTTTGTAGGGAGTTATCTTAAAAATTTATTGGTTGTTTATCTGAACTTTAGATTTCACTGGTGTCCCAGATTGTACCTGGTGAATTATGTGTGAGGCCTTTGGGGCCAGGGCAAGGAGACCGCAGCTGGCACTGCAGGAGCCAGCAGAGGCTGTGGGAGGTAAATTGGAGCAGCCCCAGCTGCACGGCTGAGAGGGGAGCTGGGCCTTGGGCCAGGTGGGGGCTGCTGCAGGAGGTTGGGGTGCTGTCTCCCCACCAGCCTTGGAAGCCAAGCTGCCCTCTGTCTGAGCCCTGGGCACCAAGGCCCTGGCGTCCCCTCCCTAAGAGCCAGTTCCTGCTCCCTTCTCCTCCCCACCCTGCAGGGAGAACTGCTGGGCCAGACAGATTTCTTCCCCTGTTTGTTTTTGTGATTCAAAACTGAGTCATCCACCCCAGGAGGAGGGGGGCTGTTTCCTGACTGGGAGTTGAAGGGGGTGGCTCCCCCGGAGGCTACCGAGTTCAAGGTCAGCCCCCGCCTGTCTACAGCACGGGTTCAAGTGCAGAGATGTAGAGCCTTTGAAGCAGGACTGTTCTGTGTTCAAATCGTGATCTCAGCTATTTGAGCCGGTTTCCTGTGCCTGTGGAGTAGGGAAGATCCTGTTGGCGGGTTGAGGATTTAATGAGAAAGGGTTGGGGTGGGGCGAACCCCGGGAGGCCCGAGGTGCTCCGTGCCTGCCTCTTCCCCTCCCTCACCGGTCTGCAGAGGAGGGCGGGGCCTGGGGTCAGCAAACAGGCTCCAGAGCGGCCCAGACAGGAAGTCTTGCAGGCTCTGCGGCCAGACAGCCTCTGCGGGCTCCAGCTCTGGGGCCTCTCAGTGCAGAGGAGCAACACGTGAGCGTGGCTGTCTGCGAGGGAGACCTCAGTGAGGGACTCAGAAATCTCAGCTCCAAATAATTTTCGGATTTCACTGGTATGTGTTTGTGACACATAGGAACTGCCTTCCTCTTGGAGAATTGGTCTGGATACATGTTGGAATCTTTAGATAATTTTCAAATGTCACATGACCTTTCCCCAGCCTCCCCCCAATTCACAAATATCCTAGTTTGGGCTCTCGGGCCTTAGGAAATAGGGCAGGCTGGGTCTGCAAGGTTTGGAGTGGGGTTACCATCTGGCCGGGGTGTAAACTGCCTTTTCCTGCCGCCCTTGCCAGGGCCAGCCACCCTGTCCCTGCAGAGGCTTCTTACACACCCCGTTCCTGGTCACTATGGGTCCCCACACCCTCCTAGGAAGCCCTCCCTTCTCTGTGGCATCTTTCAGAATGGCTGGAGTATCCCACCCAGCCGCTACCTGCCATTCCTCCCTACTACTCATCCGGGACTTAGGCTTGAGGGCCCAGGCTGTTTGCTGGGGTCCATGGGGTGCTGTCGGCCCCCTCTGCTGGAGCTGCGCAGATGCTGGACCCCTGAGCCCGCACCATCTCTGAGCTCTGAACTGGGCCAGGCACACTGCCAACCTGCAATGTGAGTGCACCTTACTGCTGGAATGCTACGGGCAGCCTGGGGTTTCTCTGAAGGGACCTGAGGCATGGCAGACCAGCCTGGTCAGATAGGGGAAACTGAGGCACGGGGCCAGAGACCAGTGCTTAGTGGCCAACGCAGGCTTCTTGCTCAGTTTCCTCTGAAGAGGAGGGGGGTGGGCTGACGGGTTTTAAAGAAGCCTGGGGTGAGCAGTTGGTGGTGACCCCATGCTTTGAGGCAGGGACAGGTCGGCTGCATCTCCTCTGCCATCTGGGCTCTTCCGAGGCCACCAGAAGCAGCGCAGGCCTATGGTTCTGTGACCGGCAGAGAGCCTGGCTGTTCCTGCTGACTTCTGGGCACACCCTGGGTTGGCAGAGTAGGAGACGCAGGGCAGCAGCAGGACAGGCACAGCTGCTGGGGAGCGAGGGGGAAGCAGGGTGAGGAGGGGAAGCCGCAGCTACAGCTGGTCTGTGATGCAGAAAGTCCCCAGTCAGCCTGCCCGGGCCAATCTCAGGCAGCTTCAGGACACAGGAGGGGCAGCGGCCTGTGGGGACTGCAGCGTCCTGAAATGGCACGGCTCCGTCACACCGCCCTGAAGTCAGAACACCTCCAGGGCTTCCCAGGGCAGCTGGGGGGAATCCAGCTGCTCACGGCAGTCCTTGCACCCCACGGGGGCCTGTCCTTCGTGTTGTTTGTCACGTCCTTCTGCTTCGTGTCCCTTGGTCTCTCTGATGCACCTAGCAGGCTCCCACCTCAGGGCCTTTGCTCTGCGCACCGCCTGGAACTCTGTCCCCAGCTATCCCAGGCTTTCCCTGAGCCTCTGCTCTGAAGCACCGTCCCCAGGGCCACCCTTTGGCATCTCTCTCACTGTTCTTACTCAGCCCAGAGCTTTCCACTCAGCCCTCGACTATACCCAGACTGCAGGGCCAGGGCTCCTCAGTCTCCTCTGCCTCCCTGGGTCTTCAGCCCGCAGCCCACAGTGGCCGAGGTCACCCTCGAATCTTAGTCTGCCCAAACCTCAGGGGGCCTTTGAGCCCCAAGACCAAGCTGGGCCCTTGTACTGCGCGCTCCCGGGCAGACTCGGCCCTGAGCACCTAGCCGGGGGCAGCCCTGTTCTGGCTCAGGGTGATGGAAGCCCTGGGTCGCCAGACCTCTGGGGCTGCTGAGAGGTCGCTGCATTTACCAAACAGAAGGCAGCCACGGGCTAGGAGGGGGCGCTGGGAGCAGGGCGTTTACCCTGCAGGCAATGCAGTGTCATGGTGACCTTGCCTTTGGAGCCATCCTCCTCCTGTCCCAGCGCACACGCACTCCTCCCTCAGAAGCACTGTCCAGTCAGCCTGCCCAGACCCCAGCTGCCAGCCTTCCGAAGGGACGTCCCCCTCTCCTGGGCTCCTCTCGTCTCCCTTTCTCCCAGGATCTGTTTTGATCCTGGACATGTGAACATCTGCAAATACTTCCCAGAAGGAAGCCAGTCCACGAGGACCAGCACTGGTAGGGGCCAAGTAGGTGACAGAGGAACAGCCCTCTGTGACCTCGGAGGCTTGGCTGGCTGGATGGGCGATGTCTCAGCCCAGCCTCACCGACTCCAGGCCCAGACTCCTTCATGGAGCAGCTGTCTCTGGGGACTCAAAAGGAAGTAAGACAGGGGTTGGTCTGTAGGGAATTCCAGCCAGGAAGCCTGGTGGGGGCGCTTCCGGAACACCAGATGTGTGAATGGGCGTAGATCAGAGCTGGTGTGCAGAGTTCAGCTGTGTTGGGAGCTGTTCCAAGGGGCAGGTCTTCCGGAAAGTTCCACACCGACTCCTGGAAACTCTGTCCCTCTTCAGAACACAGCAGAGCCTGTTTCCGGGCCCCTGATGGGGGATGATTGGTCATAGATACACAGCAGGAGGAGAAGCCCCGGGGCAGGCCCACTTCGTGGCCCTGGACAATTCCTCCCCTGCGTGGAGCCCAGTTTCCCATCTGGAGAGTGGGTACGCTCACACCAGAACTTTCTGGCTGTGTCAAGCACTCTGGGTGTGGACGTTAGTGCAGAGTCAGTGTCCCATAGATGCAAATTATACGCAGCATGACGTAGGAGATGGCGTGACAGTCTAGGATATGCAAACACTGAGCTCTTGGTCAGTGGAGAAAAGAAAATGTCAAAGGAAAAGCAGGGAAGGCACCCGATGTGTGGAGCAGAGCTGGGCCCTCGGCCAGGAGTCCAGATGCTAAATCTGGGGGTGGTGCTTCCAGTCTGGGGGAGGGTCGGGTCTGTGTGTTTTCATCACCACCTGGGCATACCTGGTGGACTGAGACCACGGGGCAGTGGCCTGAGATCTGCTAGCAGACAAGTGGGTCCTGCGAGGGTAGGAAGGGGAGCTGGACTTCGTCTTTTCCGGAACCCCACTGTGGCCCTCAGACGGCCTGGGGTGAACGATACCCTGAGGGGAACATCTCCCCGGCCAGGCCCAGCTCTCTCTGGGCCAGGTGAGTCTCCTTCTTGAGCTCCTTGGCCTCTGGGGCTGAGGGACACCGGAGCAGGAGGGAGGACCTGGCTCGTCCTCTCTTCTGCATGTCTATTCCTGAGTCCCTGCCCTGGGTCACCCTTCCCGTGGCCATTCAGTGTCTGGCAGCCTGGGCTGCTCCTTCTCCTGCTGAACAGGGAGGAGAAGAGGCATCCTTTGGGGCGTGTGGGTTTTATTTTATGGACGTGGTAGGGGCACCACAGCCATCGTGGCTTCTTCCTTTTTCTCCCTCCTTACCACGTTGGTGCCTCCGTGTGGCCCTTCCAGGACCTCACAGCCATCCAGGGAGTTTCAATCCCGGCTGGTCCCGTCTCACATGGCAGTGGATCTGGGGGGAGACTTCTCAGAATGTGTCCACCTCTGGAAGTTTGGCAGTCTCGATTGCTGAAATGTCAGAAAACTGCTACGTGCCACAAACCCCTATGCAGGACACCAGGGGTCCCCCATCCTGACTTGCTCCTCCCCCCAAACTTTGACACTAGCTGCCTTTTAAATTGAATCACTTATCGCTCTTATTTGCATATCTGATCATTTATGAACTGTACCATTTCTTCGTATACTTGTCGGCTTCTTGAGTCTCCTTGTGTGTAAATTTGCCTCTTCATGTGTTTCGTCTGTTTTCTAATGGGATTTCTGTCTCTCTTCTTTTTTTGTAGATTTGCTGAAGTTTTTTATATCATTTGCTTTTTAGCCCTCTGCAGAGTTTAGACATCATCAGTGTCTTTTCCCAGCCCACCTTCATTCTGCTATTTTTGTTCATGGTGCCCTTTGTCAAATGAAAATGTCCAGTTTTGATGTAATCAAATTAATTAGGTTTTGGCTTCATGGTTTGTGCTCTTGAAATGTAGTCTGATAAATCATTCCTAACCCACAGGTCCCAAAGCAATGTCCCACGTGTTCTTGCTTGCTAACATTTGCTTTGTCTGTTTTCACTAAGGTCTCCAATCCATGTGGGACCCACCTTACACAGAGTATTAGGCCCGTGTATGGATCTAGCTTTCTTTCTCTAATGAGAATTCCCCAGTGGTATGTGTTATGGTTGGGGTCTACATGTCACCCCGAAGCCTCATGTGGTCATAGATGGGGCTTTTCAGACGTGGTTGAATCTAGAGTGTGTGATGCTGGGATTAAGAATGTGGATTACTAAATCAGGCCACCGATTGGCTTGGCACTGTCCTCATTCTGGTAGCCTGGATACAATATAAGGGACAGAAGGAGGCTTGTCTTGTCCCTTGCTTGCTTTGCTACCTTCTGCCCACCATGCACTGTTTCTTCTCTGTGATGCCTGTCTGCCATGTCACCTGCCCTTGGAGGGTGACAGCTGATTATGGACTGAAACTTCTACAAACTGCACCAAATAAACCTCTCCTCCTTTAACTTTGGATGCTGGGTATTTTGTCTTAGCATCAAGAAAAGTAATGGAGATGCCATGTATGAAGTGACCTTGCGTTTCCCCAGGGATTTCCCATGGTCACATTTTTAGGGGTAACGGGTGTTTCTTTCTGTTGGGGTCCTTTGGTCTCCATCTGGGCTAGCGTTAGCTTTGCATGGTTCTTATTCCCCTGGCTTTGCAGTAGGTCTCCTATCTGGTCTGGAGCTGGGTCCAGCATGAGGCAAGAGGCGCTTAGGGCCCCAGATTTAGGGAGATGCCTACTCCTGGCCGACAGATGACTTTTCTCATTCTTCATTTACAAAGTGGGTTTAGCTCTCCTGAATACATCTTTATGTTTTCATACAAATGAAAGTTAGTTTGATTAAAGTTGCACTGAGTTGATAGATCACCTGGGAAAGAGTTGGAATTTCTGTAATGTTATGATGCTCGTCCCAGGGCGTGCTAACTCTATTTGTTCAGACCACCCTGTATCCAAATTAAAAAGATGTTTTGCCTAGAGGTTTGGCATGTTCCTGGTGAAATGAATCCCTAATATATTCTAGTACTGATTGCACCTGTGAAAGATACCTTTTTTGCCTTGTGTACTTTTAAAATTAGTTTATTTAACCAATAATAACCATGGCCAGGCCACAACCGTGGTGGCACATGCCTGTAATCCCAGCGATTGGACGGGTGACTTTGACAGTGCCCGATCAAAGCTGACAAGGCATAACTTTGCAGTGGACTGTGGACTGGGGGCTTCCAGCTACATGCTGACGTCCTCTACGGGACAGAATTTGGAGGCTCAGTATATCAGAAGGTTTGTGAACATCGTGACACTTCAGTAAACCTTGCTCAAATGTCAGGTACCAACAGCTAAACGCCCGGTGGATCCCACTGCTTCCGTTTCTGCAAAGGTCAACAACTCTGGTTTAACTGGAGTGAGTTATACTCTGACTCCGAGGCCTCTTTTAGCAACTTTAAAATATGTAACACATCATTATTAACTGCGGTCCTCATGTAGTGCGATGGAGAACTAGCACTTAGTCCTCCAGCCTAACTGAAACTTTATGCTTTTTGATTAGTTCCTGTCTTAGCCCCTCCTTTCCCCTCAACTTCAGCCTCCAGCAATCAACCTTCTATTCACTGTCTCTCTGAGGTCAAATTTACATGTGAGATCGTACAGTATATGTCTTTCTACGCCTGGTTTATTTTTACCCATTCTCATGTTTTTCATCTTCATCCAAGGTGCCACAAATGGCAGAATTTCCTTATTTTATAGACCTACATTTTCTCTATCCATCCATCTGTGGATGGACACATAGGTTGCTCCCATATCTTGGCTTCTGGGAACAATGCTGTAATGATTGTGGAAAGGCAGAGGATTCTTTGACATTCATAACAATTTCAGTTCCTTTTGATATATGCCCAGAAGTGGGGTTGCTGAGATGTATGATAATTCTATTTTTAGTTTTTTGAGAATTCTCCATACAATTTTCTGTAACGGCTGTACTAATTTATACTCTCCTTAATAGAATACAAGTACAAGGGTTTTTCTCCCCTCTACACCCTCCTTAACACTTACTGTTTGTAGTTTTTCTGTTTGTCTCTTTGAGACAGGGTCTCACTATGCAGTTCAGGCTGGCCTTGAGCTCACTTTGTAGCCCATATTGATCTCAAACTTGAAACAATCCTCCTGCCTCAGCTTCTCCAGTGCTGGGGTTACAAGCCTGAAGCCGCCACGCCCAGCTCTCATTTGTAGTTTTGATAATAGAATCGTAACAGGTATGAGGTCATACCTTGTGGTTTTAATGTGCATTTCCCTGGTGATTAGAGGTAGAGTTTTTTTCCCCCCACATATTTGTTGGCCATTCATATCTCTTCTTTGGAGAATTGTCTATTCAAGTTCTCTCCATTTTGTTCTCTCCATTTTAAAATTAGTTTTTCTTGCTATTGAGTTGAGTTCTTTGCAGTTTTTGGGATAGTCAGCCCTTACTGGATTTATGATCTGAAAACATTTTCTACTAATCCATAGATAATCTCTGTTGTTTCCCTTGCTGTGCAGAAGCCTTTTGGTTCAACGCAGTCCCATTTGTATGTTTTTGTTTTTGTTACCTGTGCTTTTGAGACCTGTCCAAAAAATCATTTTCCACACCAACATCGTGGAGATATCTTTCTGTTTTCTTCCAGAGTCCTTATAGCTCAGGTCTGATATTTAAGTCTCTTTGTCCATGGTGAGTTAATTTTTGTATATGTCATGAGATAAAAGTCCAATTTCATCAAAAGTCATCTTTCTTAAAATTCTACTTTTAGTTGACTGCTGGTGGAATCCAGAAATGCTTCTGAGGGTGTCAGCTGATATGCTTCTGGCTTTCGTGGCCTAGATCTAAACTGTTCCCCCGAAGCTCGTGTGTGGCAGGTGATTGGACCTTGGGATTCACCCACCGATGAGTTTGGCGGCTGACTGTGTGCGGGGCCTGGTTGGAGGTGGGTCACTAGGGGATGTGTAGGACCTGACAGGGTGCACTCTTGTCCCTGGCTTTTCCTTTCCCGCGTGCTTCCTGGCTGCCATGGGTCCAGAGCCTTTTCCTCCGCTGTGCTGTCTGCTGGGCTGCCTCTGCCTGTGAACTGGAGACAGCCACTAACCCACACCCCTCCTTTAAGCTGTAGGTATCAGGTACTGCGTCTCAGTGATGAGAAAGTGGACAAGACCCTGGCCTTTCCGCTGATTTCTGTTACTGGTTCTACACCTTTGGGCGCTGCTCTGTGCCGGGCACTTTCAGAGCACCCAGCGATGGCCTGCTGCTGGGCCTTAGCGGAGGGGAGGGGAGTGTACTTGTGGGCGGCACCTACACCCACAAGAACACCTGCGGTTAAAGGCAAGGGGATTCATGCTGCCGAGTGCACTGAAACTGGAGAGGCTGCGAAAAACCATAGACCTGACCGTGCTGAGGGAAGAGGGGGCAGGATGTCTGCTTATCTAGAGGAGGCCGGAGGCAGCTGGGGTGAAGCCTGACCCGAGTTAATCTGCTTAACAAATTACCCCCAGTCCCACACCCGAGGAGATCGTCCTGAGTGCGTCACTGACACGGGACCTAGGGGCCACCGCCTCGGCGTTGAGCAGGTGAACAGCTCTATTCTTTTTCATATAGGGGGACAATTTTCTTAACATGCACAGAACCCAGGCCCCAGTTTGGTCTCCTCGCATTGCTCCAGGTGGGTGTTTAGCATGCAGATGTTTCACCTGTGCTGATAGGGACTCCTCCCGCTCCCCCCACCCAGAGCGTCAGCGCCAGGCAGGACTTGTGTGTCGCTTATGCAGCACTAGCGAGCAGAGGCTCTGCCGGGCAGGCTCTGGTCAGTTCTGTCCATGCTGCATCCCTCTGCCTTCCTCAGCAGCCACGGCCAGTGTCCACACGTCCTCGGTGCTCTCCCCTCCCCCACCCCGGAGTCTTGGTGAGCGGCCCGGGCGAGTAAGGCAGCAGCGCAGGGGCGCATGGAGGGTCCCTGTGCACTGGCGCGTTGTAAACTCTCCGCCAACGCCTATGGCTTCCCCAGCGAGCCTCAGTCGCTCCAAACGTCATTTCCAAGATCCCTTCGGTCTCCTCTTTCTCTGCGCCACCACGAGGACCAATTGAGGCAGTGAGGGTGAAGGGGTGTTGAGGGTGCAAGGGTTGTGCACACACACGATGGCGCCCACGGGCTCGGGGCCGGTTCTGGCAGCCACTTACTGGCCCAGCTGGTGGCAGCTGCAGGGTTCACCTGTAGGTCTATTTCCCACACCGGTCGAGGAGTGTCAGTCC
>PVJX010028670.1:9604-23756 GCA_004027295.1 Dolichotis patagonum | reverse complement strand
CTTGCTTTTGAAGTCTTATAATGTCTTTAATGCTTTGTTTTTATTAATGTTGTTATATACTGCTGAGATACCATGGTAACCATTGTAGATCACCTTGTATTGCGGTTTTATGTGACTTTTCTGCCTCATGCTTTTCTAGGAATTGTTTTATCTTGCTTTGTTTTGTTTTTCCTGCTAATACAGAAATGATAGATATACAAGTAGAGACACACATGTGTAGAGCTTAAAAACAGTTTACAAGAACCAACTATATAGCACATGTTGAAATAAACAACTACCTTGAAGAAAAAGAGACACTACAATACCCAGTGCTGATTCCATAATGTCATGATGTGAAGTCCAGCAAAACGATTACTTTTTGTTCAAAGTGATCTTAGCTTGCTTTGCCTTGTCTAAGTTCAACACACATTAAGGTATGGACAGCTGTTTTGAGGAGAATGAGAGACACTGTGACAGCCATTCTTGGCTTCCCTAATGTCTGGTCTTGATGACCTGTAATGCCCTCCTCGTCCTGCTCAGATCAATTCCATACTAGGTTGTTTCATGTGAAATCCCTATATGTGACAATATGGACAACTATTTGGAAGAAAACAAGAGTCAGTATGATAGAGAGTGAATATCTCCAATTGTCTAGCTTTGAAATTTATGTCTTACATTGCTTTCTTGTGATCCGCTTTGCTCTGTTTTGTTATGTTTAATTTTACCCTATTGATATAATTGCATGTATATTTGAGTGGGTAAGATGGATGACCATATTGCTGTTTTTGTCAGATTGTGGAGCAGAATTGTTAACAGTCTCACTGTTTGAATGTCTACTTTACATGTTTTAACTTTGTAATTTGAACAACTATTTCAAAGAAGTCAGTATGTAATTAGTCAAGTAATAATTTCTTAGGTTTTATTGTTGTTGTACTTCTCCTTTTTTCCTTGGAATACTGTATTGTTGCTACCCTTTATTCTGTTTTATTTTGTTTTGTTTTTTCCTCTTTAAATAAAAAAAATAAAATAATAAAATAAAATAAAATAGCTTTCCCATTTTAAAAATGAAGTTTTTCCTTTTGGCTGAACCACCATCTTCCAGTAATTTGCCAAAACAACGAGCACAAAGGGAGAGAAAAGGGTTCAGAACCTGTTGTATGTTCTTTAGGCCTTTTAAGTTATTCCTTTGGCCACATACATGTAAATCTACAAAAGGGGTGATACTGTGGACATCAAGGGAATGGGTACTGACTGAAAAGGAATGTCATACAAATGTTACCAAAACTGGAAGAGTCTACAAGGTTACCCAAGATAAATGTTACTGGAAGGGTCTGCAATGTTACCCAGAGTAAATGTTACCAAAACCGGAAGAGTCTGCAATGTTGGCATGGTTTGTAAACAAGATACCTAAGGGCAAGGAAAATGATCAGAAAAAGAAGGAAGCCAAAGATTAAGGTACCTGGGTTCAAATGAAGCACCAACTTGCCCCGTGCAGAGAAGCACACTTTGTGAGAACTAATGGGAAGGAGCCTGAGTTGTTGGAACCTATTCCCTATGAATTCATAGCACAAGCTGGGGACCTAATTAGTAGCTAAGTGTTCTAGGCCCTACTTAAAAAAATCATCCTGTGTTGTAAGGATGGTTTTCTTCATCAAACAGGTGTGTGATACCTTTACCACAGAAACAACTATTTGGAGCAAATTTTCATTCTGTCTAGTTAATTGTGTCAGGTTTTTATGCTTTAGTGTTTATCTTGCTGACAGATATTGCTGAGATATTCTGTAGGTATATACCCAAATGGCCAAGTATTTATGAAATACTTACATTGGCTTGAAGAGCCTGTAAAGCACCATGAGGAAAACATGTATCAAAATAAATGGAAGGCACTTCAGTTGAATGAATGATAGTCACTTCAGTTAAATAAATGGAAGTTATTTCAGTTAAATAAATTGTTCAAAGCCAAAAAGATGAGGTTCTTAATTCCCTTACTCAGTTTTGAACTTATTTTCATAATCAGCAGTCTTTTCAGATATGATTGTTTGACTTTGTCGGGTTTTTTTTCACGAGATTGAACCTAGAGCCTTGACACTGAACAACATTCTCTTTTTATTTTTATTTTTTACTGAGTCTCACTAAGGCACTAAGTTGCCCAACCTGCCCTCAAACTTAGGGTTCTTCTGCCTCATTCTCCCAGTGTTGAGATTACAAACGTGCCACCACACCCAGTTTGTTCTTTCATTTTCTAAAAACATGTTTAATTCCTAATTTTGATAAAGTTTATCATTTTTATATATAGATTATCCTTTTGGTGTCATATCTAAGAAAGATTTGCCTAATGTGAGGCTCCCAATATTTCTCCCTATATGATTTTGCTAGAAGTTTTATAGTTCTGTTATACATTTATGTCCAAGAGCTATATTATGCCAATTTTTAGGTATAGTGAAGAACATGGATCAATGTTAATTTTATACATATAGATATCCAACTCTTTTAACCATTTGTAGAAAAGATTACCCTTTCTCTGAGTTACCTTTATCACTTTGTTGAAAGTCAATTAATCATATAAATATAGGGGGGTTTTGGTCTTTCTTTTTTTTTTTGAGGGAGGATTTCACTATATGATTCAGGATGGCCTTGAACTCACTTTGTAGCCCAGGCTGGCCTTGAACTTGTGACGATCTTCCTACCTCAGCCTTCCAAGTGCTGGGATTACAGGCCTTAGCCACCACTCCTGACTGAACTTATTTATAGAACCTCTATTAGCTTAAATATATAGAAACCCTATTTATGAAACCTCTATTGTGTTCACTGATCAACTTATCAGTCTTGACATTGTTACCATATAGTCTTGATTTTCATAGGTCATCAAATAATCAAGTAAGTGAATTGAAATCAAGTACAATAATTTTAATCTTTAAACTTTGTTTTTTCTTTGTGTTCACTGATCTATGCCCTTTACATACATTTCTTCTTTTCTTGTCCCCCCACTACAATTCTTTTTTTTTTTTTTACTAGAAATCAAACTCAGGACTTTGTGCTTGCCAAACAGGCACTGTGCCATTGAGCTATATCCCCAACTCTCCCCACCAACCCCACCTTTTGCATTTCTAAGTGAATTTGAAAATCAGCTTGGACATTCCAACTAAAAAAATAACCTGCTTGGATTTTTTTTTCTAGTAATAAGAAATGAACCTAGTGCCTCCACACTGATCTACATTCCCAACTTTTTTTTTAACTTTTGTTTTTTTTTCACTTTTTATTTGGATACAGGGTCTTGCTAAGTGGCTTAGTTGCCCAGACTGGGCTCAAACCTGCTATTCACCTGCCTCCACCTCCCAGAATGCTGGGATTGCAGTTGTGTGTCATCAGAGCAGGACAGCCTGCTGGGATTTTGATTGGAACTGTAATGGATCTATAGATGAACCTAGGGTAAATTCATGCCCTAAAAAGACTGAATCTTCCAATCTATGAATATGGGATGTATCTTCATTTACTTACATATTCTGTGCTTTCAGAAATGTTTTGCAGTTTTTACATTTAAGCCTTGTATATCTTTCATCAAAATTATCTGTAAGTGATCCATATTACTATGTTTTAAATAGTATTTTTTTAATTTGACAGTTTCTTGTGAATATGAATAGTTGATTTTTAAATAGATACTGAAAACTTGCTAAACTCATTAGTTTGAGCAGCATTTTATACATTCTATAGGATATTTTTTGTAGGCTATCGTGTCATCTGTGCATAAAAACCATTTTTTTCATTCCTAACCTGGATGATTTGTGTGTCTTTTTTTAGGTGTTTCCCTCCGTGCAGTTCAGTGGATCAGTGAGTGGTCTTTTCAATAGATGAGGCTGAGTCACGTAGTCACATAAGCAAGCATAAACTTTAAACCCTACCCAACACCACACACAAAAATTAATTTGAGAAACATCACAGACCTTAATGTGAAAGATAAAATAAAAATACTATAAAAATATAATAGGTGCTATGATTTGGATGTGTTCCCTAGAACACGTCACATTAAAGGATTGGTCCTCAGCCTGCGGTATAATTGAGAAGTGGTAGAACCAATAGACTGAGACAGGAAGATCTCAAATTCAAGCCCACCCTGGGCAACTTAGTCAAACTTTGTCTCAAAATAGAAAATAAAAAGGGGTGGAGATGTAGTTCAGTGACAGAATATCCATAGTTGGCTCCCTAGTACTGCAAAATAAAAGTTGGACCTACCAGGAGGTCTTCTAGTCATTTGGATATGCCTTTGAATGGGGTATTGGAATCTTCACATGCCTCCTCTTTCAAGTCCTTGCCACAAGGTGAACACTTTTACCATGGGCTTTTGCCATGTTATGCTGCCTTAACACAGCCCTGTAAACAACAAAGCCAATCAGTTATGGACTAAATCTTCCAAACTTTGGGCCAAAATGAACTTCTTCTCCTTATAAACTCATGACCTCAGGTATTTTCTATAGTAATGGAAAGTTGACTAATACAACAGACTTTGTTGTGTTGTTTTGGGGGAGTTGTGGTGGATTAACTAATAGTCAAAACACCCACCTGAGCTAAATCAGCATGGTGCTAGGTGAGCAAGGCCCACCTGAGGATTGTTGCCAACAGCATAAAAAACAGAACTGGAGGAGAAGATGGTGTGTGGTTGATTCTTCTGGAGAAGTTTGTTGCACTGGTTTTCTAATATGAACTCAGCTGTTATCATCAGAGGAGCTTGAGTCCTCACCATCGCTGAGGATAACTGGGGTTTTTTAAGGGGGAGCTTTAGTCCTTGCCTTGAGCACTGCTTCCTGGCTCCAGTGCAGAACCTCAACCTACTGGCACAGATCCTTCACCCTGCTGGCATAGACTTTTTAGCTTCCGCCATTAACTTTTGAGCCTTCCAAGTGCAAATCCTTGATACAGACATGCATGAGACCTTGTGGGCTGTAGGCTTCCAGCTGGACTCACAGAGAACATTTCCATGGGTTCTAGGTCTTTAGCTGGATTTACACAGGACAATGCCATAGATCCAGGCCCTCAGCTGGATTCTTGGGGTCTCTAGTGTGTGGACAGATCTCCCATACTCTTTGCATTTGACTCTTTGGGTGAATATTATAAAATGATCCTCTAAATTATGTGCCCTGTATTAAATCTTTTCCCTTGTAAGCCCTGACTATAACAGGGGCTTATGGGAGTTTTTACTTTTTGGTTTGTTTTTGGTTTTCTGAGACAGTGTCTTGCTATATAATTCAGACTGGCCTTGAACTCACTATGCAGTACAAGATGGCCTCGAACTCAAAACAGTCCTCCCATCTCAGCCTTCAAAGGGCTGAAATTACAGACATGTGCCATCACATCCAGCCAGACTATGTTAATGGGTAAAGATAGATAACAGTTTCTTAAAACAGGACATAATAACAATAACCATAAAAGATTAATAATCTAATTTATAAATTAACTTATAAATTAGTAAAATTTTTATTCATCTGCCAGATATAGGAGTGCATACCTCTAACCCCAACACCAGAGAAGCTGTGTCTGGTGGATTGCTTTGAGTTTGAGGCCAGCCTGGGCTACAGGATGAGTTCAATGCCAGCCCAAACTGCACAGAGACACACTATTTCAAAAACACAAAAAAGATTTCTATTCACCAAAGACAGCACTGAGAAAGTGAAAAAGTGCCAGACATGGTGGTTCACACTTGTAATTCCAGTACCCTGGGAGGCTGAGGCAGGAAGAACACAAGTTCAAGCCCAACCTGGATGACTTAGTGAGACTTTGTCTCCAAATTTAAAAAATATATGTATATATAAAAGAGGAGAAAGGCTAAGGATGTAGCTCAGTGGGAAGGCCCTGAATTCAAGCCCCAGTACCACAAAAATTAAAACTTTTAAAAAGTGAAAACATGACAGGCCAGGAGAAGATATGCCAAAACATTCTCATCAAAAGACTCCTATAAATTGCTTAGTACGACAAACAATTTTTCAGAGAATAGCAAGGGCAGAAGACCTACACTGGCCTTTACAAAAGAGAATATCTAAATGGCCAATTAGCAGAAGAAAAGGTTCTCAAGATCACCACTCATCAAGGAAATGCAAATGAAAGCTATAGCGAAGAGACCACCACACGCCAACACCCAGGGCCTCCACCATGCTGCAGCCACTTAGGAGAACCAGCAGTAACTGCCAGAGCCAGCCATATTCACGCATGAGTCATCAGTGCTGTTTCTGAGTGTGTGCCCAACGCAAATGCGTATTCCTTCCCCCAAGAGACATAGAACAAAAATACTCATAGCCAAAACCTGTAAGCAAGCCACATGATGTCCACAGGTAAAAAAATTCAGTGTGCTAGAAGATTTAGATCATATATATATATTGATATAAAAGAAATGTAAAGTGCCTGTTGCTGCACATAATTATTCAGTTCTTATATGTGTGCTTATTTCTGGACCAAAGTTGCACATAATTTTTTTTCAAGACAGGATTTCACTACATAGTCCAGGCTGACCTTGGAACTCACAGAAATCCTCCTGCCTCAGCCTCCCAAGTATAGGCATGCACCACCACCCCCAGTGCACATAATTGAGGTTTTTTTGAAGATAGTAAAATACAACAGAACAAGACAACAAAGCCAACCGAGACAATGCAGTGAAATTGGTACACAACTTCACAGCAGGATACCAGTATAACAGTAATAGGTACCGTAGTATATCTCATCTTCACAATAGTTGTCCATTCACTCAGGTATAGCAAAATTAAACCAAAAACAGAACATTATAAAACCTATCAAAACAGACTACTGAGTAAATCAAAACAATCAAAACAAAGCAAAACAGTGAAAACAATATTTGCCTTCAAAGAGAAGCTAGAAGGAAATCTCCCGTATTTGCTATATTGCATATGGTCAGTCCCCCAAGAGATGCTCACACCTCAGGCCCCTAGTTGCTAAAGAAGGGGGATGGGGGAAGGGGCAAGGGATATGATGTTTGATTCTCAGCCAGCGCACCAGAAGGTTCACAGGAGACGCTGACTGTTTCTCTTCCTGGCTCAACCGCCACTTGCTCGCACTGGGATTACAGGTGCACACCACCACCCCCAGGTCTTCCCATCTAAGTAATATGGTTAAGTGCCAGGTGTGGTGGTGCATGCCTGAAATCCCAGCACTCAGGAGGCTGAATCAGGAGGATCACTGCACATTCAAGGCCAGTTTGGGTTACACAGTGAGTTCAGGACCAGGCTGAACTACATAGCAAGATCTTGTCTCAAAAACAAACAACAAAATAATAATAATAATAACATAGTTCACTTAGGAATTTGAAATCAAGTTTTTAGGTATTTTTCATGTAGGGCCTAAATGTTTTTTACTATACTATGTGCATTAAGTATATTATGGTTTCCAATGTTATTATGAAACACATAATCATTCAATTACATCCTATTATTGCTGGCACATGAAAGGCCTTTTAAAAACATTTGGCCACTTTGGTGACTTCTTCATTTGCATAATTGATTTTCATTTGACTCTTATTTTCTAGCTGTCTGTGTAAAATATCAAAACCTTTGACATTTCATGAGGATCTGGCTTTTATTTTTTTGGTTTTTCCTGGAAACAGATAGTAAGCATCAACTATGTCCCTAGACAATATAGCTTAAAATGAAAATGCCCACAAGTTGGTAAAATTTATCTGAGCTGGGAGTCACCGTAGCTTTGGGCTCCTCTCCTAATCTACGAGTCCCTTGTGCAGACCCTGGAAGTGATGCCTACAGAGTTACTACTGAAGTTACTGTTTGCCAGCGGCAATGAAGCTTTTAAACCAGAACAACCTGCACAGCAAGCCTGGTGTAGCTCTTGTCTCCCCGAATCTGAACCATCTGCTGAGTGATGCTGCCCACTACTAGGAATACAGACTACATGACTCCAGAGGCCTTGGCAGTGTGTGTGGTTCCTGTCCTGTATCCTTCCCAGAAATAGGCAAGTGGAATCGAAGTTTAGTTAAATGTAAGAATACATCTCCCTGCCCCCCAACTCCATGGGCGTGGCAGAGTGGTATCGGCAGTGGGCTAGACTTCCAGACCCCCAATTCCATTTAGGCTAACAGACTAGGAGATAAAAAAGAGTAGGGAATAAGGTGTTGACAAGGCATTGAAAGCCCTTCATGGGAGAGTCCATCTACCCACCTTCTAACGTGGAAAACTCTGCTGAGCATGATAGAGTTGATCATCTCTGTTGTGGGAGGCAGATAAGGGTTGGTGCAAAACCAAATTCATACTGAGATACTGCCCATTAAAGAGACCTGGCCAGGAGCCCAGGTGTAGGTGAGCTGCACGGACAGATTAATGTCTGGCACAGGTGGGTGTTAGAAGAGGGGGGTAAAGAGAATAAACCTATGCTTGTGACAGGATGACCACCTGAAAGAACAGGTGGAACTGCTAAACTGAGTCCAACTCCTCTCAAGTTCTAATCTCCGTAGAGGAATGTTTGCACACACCCAAGAGAGCAGAGGGAAAAAGCAGAACAATAGCAGTAGGTTAACAGGGTTTGTTATCACTGATAAAAGAATAAAGTTCTTCATGGTGAAAGATTAACCCAGAGTGACAAAACCTAAGGACTGAGTGCACCAATGACTCGGACCAGTGTCCTCTGCTGCCATCTAGTGGAAATGCAGCCATCAATGGAGAAATTTTCTAGATTGTGGAGGGAGAGAGACCTAGAGCTAGAAGCTAGGCGCCTTGCCTCCGAATTACATCCCCAGATCTTTGTATTTTTTATTATGAAACAAAGTTCCACTAAATTTCCCTGGCCTGCTTCAGATTTACAATCCTCCTGCTTCAGCCTCCCAAATAGCAAGGATTACATGTATGCACCATGGACCTCAGCAAAAGACAAGATTTTTTAAAGCCTCAATAATTGGCTATTGTAAAGATGTAAACTGTCCCTTAGTATTACTAAAATTCTTTATATGGTATATAGAGAAAATACTTTTTATGTAAGTGTTAACTTTCACTGTAGTAGGTTGGCTGGGTTGAAAAAAATGAAACAAAAATTGTCTATAGTATCATCTAATACTTTTCGATGCAAAAAATGTTAAGAATTCCCAGAATTAGTGGCCCTGAAGCAAGGCCAGCAGATCGCTGTAGCTGCTGGTTTCAAACAGGAGCCTAAAGAGAATTCTTTCTGTGGTCTGTTGGCCATTTCAGAACTTTGGAAATGGAATTGTCAATTCATCAGAAAGAAATAGCAGGTGAGTATGGCGGACTTTAGGGGGTCTGCAGGGGAGAGACCCTGGCACATTGGGACCTGCACCGTGCAGATGACTTGGGGTGCTGGGAGAACAAGGAGCTCCTCCCCTCTGGGGGGGCAGCTGTGATCCTGCCTGCATGTGGACTGAGAATCAGACATCTCATGTCGTCCTGTCCCCCATCCCGTGTCCCCCCTCACCCTCCCTCGCTTAGCAAGTGGGAGCCAGTGAACTACACATCTTGTGAAAAGATTGGCTATGTTATTTAGTATGAGCTCCCCATATGCAAAGATAAGGACAACCATTTGGAAGAAAACAAATTTTAAAAATTTCAAAGCTGGTTGTCTAGCTTTGAAATTTATGCTTTCTTATGTCCCATTCTGTTCTGTTTTGTTGTGTTTAATTTTACTCCCTTTTAAAATAAAATTTAAAAAAAAAATTTTTAAAGAATTCCCAGAATTAAAATATTTATAAACACTGATGGCCAAAGATTATTCCAGTTGCTGACGATGGGGAGGTGACATCCACTTGGGTAAACAAACCCTGATGATCACAAAATGTTTGTCCTGGGTTTTTTTTTGGGGGGGGGGGATGTAGGGGTATAGGGGTAGACAAGCTCTTGCTATGTAGTTCAGGCTGGCTTCAAACTCAAAGTGATCCTCCTGCCTCAGCCTCCAGAGTGCTGGGACTGAAGGTGTGTGACACCATGCCTGGCACTTGTCCTGTTCTGCTAAAAAGTATTAACCAAAGTTATGGGGCAAAACTTTAACAAAATGCTATGCATGAGACTCTAATGTCAGGGTTCTTTCCCAAAAAGTATGTGCTAATTATGCTGCTAGGCAAGACTGCTTACAGTAGAAAGGACCACTAATAAAGTCTGTCTAATTGACCTGTAACTACCTGGTGGGGTAACTATATGTGGTAGTTTAGACCTCGAGTTGTTTGTTTGTTTGTTCGGTGGTGAGACAGGTTCATGAACAACAACATGGGAATCCAAGCAGCCAAACTGATAAATTTGGAATTTAATTAACTGAGCTCAGGTCCACTCGTATACAGACCCCCCCTGGTTCAGGGTCCAAACAAGTGGCCCCAAACTGGAAAGTTACAGAGTTTTTAAAAGGAAGAATCACAAAAGACATCCTATTGGAAACAATTTAGCTCAAGTCTTTCATCAATTTTCAGTTGACACCTATATCCTGCTTCTTTTGTTGAGCAGGTTAATTTTTTTCCCTGTAGGTACAGCTCATTCTGCTTTTCTCATGGCACTTATACCCTGAGTAATTTTCCATTCTTCTGAGTCAAATGCAGGGCACTAATTAAAGGCAAGGCTCAAGATGGCATCAGTTATGCTAAGCCACAACAGGTGGGGGTTCTTGGGGATCAAACAGGGCCTGGCATATTAGGCAAATGCTCTACCATTTAGCTACACCCCCTACCCATACCTCAGTGCTGGTTTCCTGAATGTGGCACTCTGGTCACTGGACACATCCTTTGCAGAGCTCCTGGAAGCTATGTCTGTGGAAATGGGAGCCTATCTTCTGTGTGGCTGGGGTATTCCAATCAGAGCAGTTCTGCTAAAGAGCTAAAGAGCTCACCCCTCCCAAGTGTACTGGAGAGAGCCCTGCAGCAAGGACTCTCATGCCCAGGGACGGCTGAAGAAAGCTGTGCAGCTGACAGCTGCAGCTTCTGACCTACATATTGAGAGTGGCCTCTGACCATCTTGTGAGCTTAAATAATCCTAAAGACCACTGGCCATCATCGGATAAGTTATATCAGCTGTCAAACATGACTCCCCCCGACCTTTCCTTTTCCATTATGATACACACTTTTTTTGTTTTGTTTTAATTTGCAGTCCTAGATTGACCCTAGGGCCTCAACCATGCTAGGCAGATCCTCTATCACTGAGTCATAATTTTTTTTGGTATTTTAGTTTTCCACTTTTTATTGTGAAATAACTTCAAACGTGTAGGAAAGTTGCAAAAAAGAATCTAAAGAACACCTACAAAGCTTACTATCAGGGCTGGGGATTTAGCTTAGTGGCATAAGTGCCTGCCTTGCAAGTGTGAGGTCTTAAGTTTGATCCCTGGTACCGATAAAATTAAAAAAAAAAAAAGTTTACCACCATTCACCAATTGTTCCCATTTTACCACATTTGCTTTATTTTATTTTTATTTTCTCTGTGAACATATTTTTATTAATATTATTACATTATTCTTCAGCATCAGAGGGTGATTAGCTTCTGGACACATGAAGGTACCAAAATCTGAGGATGCTCTAAGTGCCTTATACACAATGGCACAGCATTTGCATGTAACCTGTACATATCTCCCATATATTTTAAGCCAACACTAAATTACTTATAACAACTACATTGTCAATGTGACAATTTTGTAAACAGTTATTATACTATATTGGTAAGAGAATAAAAACAAGAATAGAAAGTTTAGCTGGGCATGGTGGCATATGCCTGTAATCACAGCATTCAGGAGGATGAGACTGGAGGATTGGCATGTGTTTGAGGCCAGCCTGGGCTACATAAGCAAGTTCAAAGCCAGCCTAAACTACATAGCAAGACCCTATCTCAAAAAGAAAGAAAGAAGAACAGCTCAAAAGTAAAGAACAACTATGATGGGTGAAAGGATAAAAAAAGGAAAAGGAAGAAAAAATAGATGTATATACAAAAGATAGCTAAGATAATTATCCTACTGATTTAGTTCATTTAAAAAAACTATTTGTACTTACATTGTTTAATCAATTACACATGCCTATATCTTGTAATCTGAGCAACTACATTGAAGATAGCAATATACAATATATTAACCATTGTTGATTTCCCATTACCTTGTTTTTGAGACTTTGTATCTTTGTTTTTATTGGGGGTTTTTTCTGCTTTAAAATAAAATTAAAGCTGGATGTGGTGGTACACTTCTGTAATCACAGAACTTGGGAGACTGAGGCAGAGGATCACTGCAAGTTCAAGGACCACCTGGACTGCAAAGTGAGTTCAAGGTTAGCATGAACTGCATAGTGACACCCTGTCTCAAAAAGACAAAAAGAGTGAAAGAAAAGTACATTTTCAGCATAGACCCAATCATATTCAGCCTAACTTCATAACACCACATAACAGCAGTGTAACAGTCTTTTCCCTATTGGGGACTGAATCTAGGACCCAACACATGCTAGACAAGCACTCTACCAATGAACTACATCCCCAGAACTTTTTCATCTTGGGACAAGTTCTCACTAAATTGCTCAGACTGCCCTCAAACTTTCCATATTCCTGCCTCTGCCTCTTGAGTAACTGGAATTACAAGTGTGTACCATGGAGTCTGCAGGCAACATAACCTTTTTTTTCTTAATTTTTATTTAAAGAGACAACAAAACAAAACAGAATAAAGTGTAGCAACAATACAGAATTCCAAGGAAAAAAGGAAAAGAACAACAAAAAAAATCCTAAGAAATTATTACTTGACAAATTACATACTGACTTCTTGGAAATAGTTGTTCAAATTACAAAGTTAAAACATGTGAAGTGGACATTCAAACAGTGAGACTGTTAACAGTTCTGCTCCACGATCTGACAAAAACATCAATATGGTCAATCATCTTACCCACTCAAATATACATGCAGTTATATCAAAACAGTAATATTAAACACAACAAAACAGAACAAAGTGGGTCACAAGAAAGTAATGTAAGAGACATAAATTTCAAAACTAGACAATCGGAGATATTCACTCTCTATCATTTGACTCTTGTTTTCTTCCAAATAGTTGTCCATATTGTCATATACCGGGAATTCACATGAAACAACATAGTATGGAATTGATCTGAGCAGGACATGGAAGGCATTTCAGGTCTTCAAGACCAGACATTAGAGAAACCAAGAATGGCTGTCATAGTATCTCTCATTCTCCTCAAAACAGCTGTGCATACCTTCATATGTGTTGAACTTAAACAAGACAAAGCAAGCTAAAATCACTTTGAACAAAAAGTGATCGTTTTGCTGGATTTCACATCATGACATTATGGAGTCAGCACTGGGTATTGTAGTGTCTCTTTTCTTCAAAGTAGTTGTTCATTTCAACATGTGTTATATAGTTGGTTCTTATACACTGTTTATAAGCTCTACACATGCATGAGTCTCTAAATATATATCTATCCTTTCTGTATTAGAGGTAAAAACAAAACAAAGCAAGATGAAACAATTCCTAGAAAAGCATGAGGCAAAAAAGTCACATAAAACCGCAATACTAGGTGATTTACAATTGTTACCATGATGTCTCAGCAGTATATAACAACATTAATAAAAACAAAGCATTGGAGACATTATAAGACTTCAAAAGCAGGTAACAATCAAACCAGAGTGGGTATCTTAATGAATCTTGTCATCTTCAGTGTAGTTGCCTATACTCTTAGACTTGATGCTATCAATCATAACAGATTTAAATAAAATCAGTCAATACAAAGCAGCAATCTAACAAACCAGATTCAAATAAGATCAGTCATAATAAGACAGTATAAGTTATAAAGGGTTTCAGATTAAGTTGATAGGAAATTAGAGATGATTACCATAATATGTCCTGTTATTTTTGGGATAGCTGACCATGTCCTCAAGTCTAGTGTAAGTAGACAAACTGGAACAGCACATAATCCATCCAAGCAGAGTGGTGAGAATAATGTAAATTTTAAATCTTGTTACCCAATTAACAATATCCTCTGCCTCCCTTTTTTAGACAATTCCTCCCTTTTCACTCCCATGGGGTGCACTGCTTGTTTTGGGTCCCACTGCCTCCCTATATAGAGCAGCTCAATGGACCCTATCTCCTGATCTACTCTGCCTGTGTTTCTCTCTGTTAATATTTCAAGGCCATCTATACTAGAGATTACAGCCAATCTTCTCTGCCTTATTTCTGCTATTCTGTTTTTCTGCCATTGGTTGTC
>PVJX010028669.1:0-23660 GCA_004027295.1 Dolichotis patagonum | reverse complement strand
GGTTTTTACAGCTTTCAATAGAATTTTTCATTTCCTGTATATCTCTTTGAATCTGCTTTATGCATTCTGTTTGTTTCTTATATTGTTCTTTGAGGGATTCTATCTGTTTGCTTTGTTCCTCTAATTTTTTAGCTGTGTTTTCACTAGATGCGTTCACTATTTCTTTAACTGTTTTTATCAATTCTTCTTTTACCTGGGCAAGTATTTCTGTTTTGAATTTCTCCATAGCTTTCCCTATTTGCATATTTATTTCATTTGATATCATTTCAGACATTTCAGGTGTATAGCTTCTTTTTTCTTCTATGTACACAGCTTCTAAGCTTTCTTGGGGAGGGCTAGGGCTTTGAGCCTGCCTTTTGGTCTTTCCTTTTGTCATTTTTCTGTATTTCCTTACTTTGAGCGGTGTTCCAAAGCTTTCTCTGTGTATGTGGCAAATTACCTGTTACACCCTCAGTTCCTGGAGGGGCAGTGGCTCCCCCACAGGCTCCTGGCTTCCTCACAGGGTCCTAACTCCCCTTTGTGGGCTCCTGGCTCCCTAAGTTGTAAGGCAAATGCTGGGTGTTGCCACCCCGGAGCCTGTGGAATCTCAGGCAGGCCAGGCCTCCGTGCCTTGTCCCAGGCAGGTCTCCAGGAGTTTCCCTGCGAGTGAAAGGCCTACAGGTCCCAATGAGTCAGGCCAGAATGTTGGTTTCTGAAAAGTCCCTGATCCCAAAGAGACCTGGCCAAGATGCCAGTCTCCACAATATTCCCAATCCAAACAGCCCAGGCCACTCTGCGGGTCCGAGAGTTTCGGGTCCCAAAGAGACAGGCCGAGATGCTGCTTTCTGGGAGACTTCCTGGGGGTGAAGGGCGGGGCTATGGGCCCAAACAGACCCGGCCCAGATGCTGATCTCCAGGCAGTTCCCTGTGGATGATGGGCATGCTTACCAGTCCCAAAGAGTGGCGCCAAGGTGCAGGTCCGCCCAGACTTTCAATCCAAACAGCTCAGGTCATTCTACGGGTCCGGGAGTTTCGGGTCCCAAAGAGACAGCCTGAGATGTTGCTTTCTGGGAGACTTCCTGGGTGTGAATGGCGGGGCTATGGGGCCCAAACAGACCTGGCCCAGATGCCGATCTCCAGGCAGTTCCTTGCAGATGAAGGGCGGGCCTACCAGACCCAAAGAGTCCCACCGAGATGCAGGTCTGCGCAGACTTTCGATCCAAACAGCCCAGGCCACTCTATGGGTCCGGGAGGTTCGGGTCCCAAAGAGAGCCTGAGATGCTGCTTTCTGGGAGACTTCCTGGGTGTGAAGGCCATCTGTGTGCTTTGATGATGTGACAACCAGTTAGGACTTTATGAGAACTTGGTCATGCTTGTCCCAGATTATTTCTCATGCCATTGTTGAGTCATTTAAAATTGTTGATGCCGAGTATTTTTATTTATAAAATAATTTTAATAGTTTAACTCAATAGCTTAATAATGTTGTCAATTATTTTAAGTAAATACCTCTTTTCTTAATTAAACTGGAATATTTATTACATTTTTTTGGAAGCACATTCTACTAAAGTCACAAATATATTGACTATCCAGAATGTTTTCTCTTTCACTAAAATGAACTCCAGAAACAGATTTTTCTCATTCTGTCAAAGACTTTATCCATTTCTAAATCAATAGATGTCTGTTCCATTCTTATTAGATTGTGATTCCACATGGTAGTTCCTTTGATTGCTTTTATTACACATTAATTCAAACCGAAAAATTGGTAAACCATGGGTAACTCTACCCTTCCTAACTCATAGATCTAGCAGTTTCTAATTATTATATTTTCCCAACTAATTTCACTATCCAATTACCTGTTCTTTACATTGGTAAACTATTTTATTACCTCATTAGATGTTTCTTTAAATATACAAAAATGTTTTCCTCTTGCTGTTATCAAATGTTCTTTTTTGTTAAATTAATTTCAATAGGCTATTTATTCATGAATTCTAGCCTACAGAAGTTTTTTATTACCCATGAGATATTTACCTCTTATGTTAAAATTTTATACTAATGGTCTTTATTACTCATAACATTTTAGTCATTGTTTATATCCAAAGACATACACTATAGTATTATTATTTTCCCTGAGTGTTATGAGGGAATTTTTGTGTAATTATTTTACTTTTATTGTTTTTGACACCACAGTTGTGCTGTTTTTCCCAGTGTTAGAGTTCCTCTTCTGAGAAGGGTCCTGTAATTAATGTATACATATTATATGCTCCTCCTCATAAAGGTCTTGAATTAATATGTACATATTAGTGCCAAAATTGAAAGATTATATTTATTCAAGAAATGCACTATCAGCCTGAGATTGTAATTCTATAGTTTAGTGTTATATGCATCTATATCTATATCTATATCTATATCTATATCTATATCTATGTATCTATCTATATATATATACATATTTATCTACATCTACCACTATATATGTACTGATATATATCCAGGGAAGAATAACTCTTATTTTGTTTACATTCTTATATTTTCAGATGACTTTTGATTAAAAAAGAAAACAGACTCAAATTTCTAGCATAGCAATCTCATCTCTACATTAAGAAATTGTCTTTTCAAGACAAAAATGCAAAATATTACACAAAATTGTTTTTAGTTACTTTGAAATGAATACTTCTTAATTCTCCTCAAAAAAATTTGTTCAAAATGACATTAGTTAGGACCTCTTTTATTATTTTTCTGTAATTGCTCTTCATATTAACAGTCTAAGCATTAATAAATGAATCATCAATTAAATTCTATCATTCAATTTATCATGATTTTTCCTTGTTAAGTTAGCTTACATTATACTCTCAGAAACTTTTCTACTGAGCCAGCTGACCGGGGGGGGGGGATCTTCCCAGTGGGAAGCATCACATTTTTTCTCCCCAGATTGCATAAGTAGCCGTGATTGTCCCTTAATCAACCATATCAGTGGGAGCACGTTCTTAAAATGGCTGAATCAATCTGGCTTATGAAGAATATTTTCTGAAATTCACTTGCCAAACTCAACCATTTTTCTGTACATGAAGCCAATTTTTATTTCCATCTACACCATCTGTTCCTCATGAAAATGGAAAATTAATTTCATGTTGACCTGGCATCAGTTAGTTCTATTATTTCCAACTGGTTCATTAAAAATTCTGGAGTTTCCTCCACTAGAACAGACCACCTGTATAGTATTGATTAATCCATAATCCACGTAACAAGTAAACCATCCTTATGCTTTGCCATGTTGATTCTCTCTTCAACATTTTATGAGATTAACCTACTCAGCATCATTGCCTTCCTTAGTAGTTTTTCTGCTGGTGACATTACACACACTGTCCCCTGCTCCCTCGGAACTATGGATTCAATTTCCCTCAAGCCACACTCACTGAAAATTCAGAACATTATTTTTAGGTTTGAAGTGAGTACTGGTCTAGTTTCCTGGTATGTTAAAAATAATTTGCATTTGAAAATGGTCCACGTTTTTTTCATAAAGTTAACAAATGCTACACAAAGAACACAACAGATTGTAACAAAATATCCAACATTTGTGAATGAATTATATTAATTTAATTTCACTTTTCAACTAACTGCATCTGATCTCTTACAGCCACGTTTTTGAAGAACCAGTCAAACTAGGTTGGGTAAATTTTTAACTCAGATTTGTTATAAACATACATATTTGTATGAAAATACAAATGACACATTGAATGGACAGAGGGATCATTAACACTTCAGGAGGAATTTCCCCTAACGTACTTCTATAGGCTTTTTCAATGATAGATGTAAAATGACTTATTTCAGAAAAGCACATTTAAATTGTTCATTAAACCTCAGTGTGAATGTTTACTGAGTATGTGAAAAGTAAGAATAATTACTACATCATATTAGGACAATGATGAAATGTATAGATTAAATGTATATATATGTATATATATTTGATGTACATTGAAATTGTCATATCTTGTGATGAGAAAAAATTATTTGTGCAGAAAAAGCAAAGGGAGTGATAGGAGTTCACACTAGTGCCATTTGTTAGAATATGATTCATACTGACAAGAGATGCTTTGTTGGCAAGTAGGGAAAAGGAAAGAAGGCAGGCAATCTCCACATGCGTCTAACAATGCTGTCATCTGGACATGGAGAATAAACACCATGGCTGAAGTGGGGTGGACCTTGATGCCTAGAGGCCTGGACCAGCTTCCTGGATATGAGATTTACCCCGGGACTCAGCCAGGCGTGACGATAGGACTGGGGAGGGTATCAAGGCTCTGTGTGTTTGGAGTGAGTGGCAGGTGGATTAGTACTCTGGAGCCAGAGTTCTCACGATAGCAGCACTAAAACTCTCGTGGAAATAGAATGAACAATTTTTGGTGTTTTATTTACCATTTGACAAATAATGCAAAAGATTAAAATGCCTTTGCTCTAAGTTATTCCACCTACAATTGTTGTTTCCTGGATTGCTTTTACATCTTTCAAGGTGATTTTGTTTTCTTATGTCATCTATCATAGGCATCTCTAGCCTCTTGTTTGGAATGATTTCATTCCACAATCACAAAAGAAATATAAAAATTTAAAACATTTCAGTAAAGGATGAGTTCTATTATTTTTAAGCAGTGGTTATTTTTAGAAAAAAAATAACAAAAAGACTTCCCCATGAGACTCTTTGATGTGCTTTCTCTATTTTGTTACCTGTTAATCCCTCATCAACCTAAGATTTTCATTCTGTAAGGCTCTTTATATTTGTGTGGTGTAACATGTGTGTAACATTCTTTTGAAAAGCCTGAGCCAGAAGACAGTGCCTATCTTCTCTTAATTAGGTTTTCCTGTTTCTGGCACCCTATTTGATATACTATTGAAGTGATAACTACAAAATACAAATATATTAAACATGTATTTTATTGAGTACTTCTTACATGCTACAAACCACTTACTACATTTTATCAGAAGTGTTTCACTAATAGATACACAATTTGTATTTCCCTCATGAGCTCTTTGCCAAATAAGTAGAAACAAGTGGTGTTGTCATGGAAATAAATCTTCTGTGCATGGTCCCCCCCCCCATTCACACCCACTTCAAGTGGATACACTTGTAGCAATTTCTCAGTAAAGTGAAAACTTATTTGCTGTCTCTGAATCTCTGGGCATGCTGGTGAGCCTGAGATTATATTTAAAATCAAGTTAAATGTTTACTGTCTCAGAAATGAAACAGTCCATCACTCCAGACTTAAATCAATCTCTGATCTTGGCCCCAATGTGTATCAATTTCCTTTTCTTTGTGTAATAAATTACTACAAATGAAGTAGTTTAAACTCACGCAGACTTATTCTTTGATAGCTGTAGAGGTCAAAAGTCAGAAGTTAAATTATTGGCAGACTGTGTTCCTTCTGGAAATTTAAAGGTAGGACACATTTTTGCTTTTCCACTTAGCAGAGGTCACCTGAATTTCTTGCTGTGTTGCATTTCTCCACCTTCAAGTTATATTACAGCAGCTTCTATTTTCACATTCATTTTTCTTTATAGAAATTAGTTCTACTCCTTCCATTGTAAGGGCCCTCTGATTACACTGGATGCACCAGGATAACCCAGAATAATTTTCCTACCTCAAGGTCCTTTACTAAATCACATCAATAAAGACTCTTTCGCATACATGGTCACATGCAAACTTCACTACAATCTTCACTACTCACCATACTTTCTAATGACATTGTAAGTCAAATCATTTTCATATTTATCTACTCTTGATTATAATTAACTGAGCATTATGACCATTAATCATGATATATTAACTTGAATAGATTAAAATTTGCCTAGGAGGTCAGTTCTGTGTGTTTCTGTGGTTGGCTGACATGCGGACCAGCAAACCGAGAGGTGAAGACCTCAGATGTGGGTTGCACCAAGACAGGCTTGCAGCACGTGTAGAATCAAAAGGGGAAAGAGGGAATCATGCCTGTCTCTGAACATGCCTAACCTTTCCCATGGACGTTGGACACAGTACCCCGTTTCTTCAGTGTTCCAGTGTAAACTCACACTAGTGACCACACCGTGAGTCTCAAGGACTTCAACCTGAGTCTCCTGCTGCATCTTTGATCTCTCTTGTTCTGTGGCTTCCATCTTCTGAAGCTGAGCAGCTGCTGGAGCCTTTGGTTTTCTAGCAGAGATTACCATTGTGACACTGTCACCACTGATCCTACAAACCTACTTAATACGTCCACTTACACCATTATATGCACATTTTAAATAATGTTTTATTTTGAAATTTCTGGTTTTTACTTTTATATCTAGCAAGTGTATCCATTTGACATTTATTTTATAATAAATTGTAAAGCACAGATAGACTGATAGACAGAGATTATCATTTATTTGTATACTATTCTCTGAACAATAAATCTTTCTACAATGATTTGAGATATCATTTTAATAGTAAGAAAGTTTGAATACATACTTCTGTCCCAATTTATTCAATTGGGCTAAAGGTTTGTTATTACTAACCGTGAAGTCAATAATATTGGGGTACTGTAAGCTATGTTACTAAAAGATTATCAATCCACAGAAATATCAAATATGTCATATATAACCAATTTCTATGTAAATCCACACTGAAGCTGGGAAGATGATTTTACTAACGGTTGCTTTAATCAATAAATATAAAAAGACTTTCCTCAGGGTGCATTATTGCTGTTGTAATTTCTAATTCTTTACCCTTTTGGATGTTTCTTTAAAAGAGTAATAGGTCCAAGCAAAATAATATGAACAATTGATTGTATTTTTAAAGTAACATTTATGCACAAAACTTTTGTTCTGTTTCAGCAAGGCACTCTAACATATGCTGGATAAATTCTGTCTTCTTGTTGCAGCCTAAATCTGTTTTCATTCAGGTTGGTAGCTTTATGCCTCCAAGCTAAAAAAGGATATTTAAAATCTTGAGAGAAATGATTCACACTCTCTTTGGCAGCTTAAATTACAATTTTTGCCTTTTGCTCACTCCTTGGAATATGATGACCTAAAAGACTAAGACAGCCACACCACATGTATAAACCAAAGGCTTTTATTTCTTTTACTGACAACACAATTGCTTGTGGATTCTCAGAGAAAAGTCACTCACTGCTTTTGTTAAAACTGTTTTCATAGACTAAGAGTGATGGGAACCTCTTTTAAGAATATTTTACTTGTTTTTCTTTTCCTTTTTTTTCCCAAAAGATGTTGCATAGGTTTTTCTATTAATGAAAGGGAAAAAGATCAATTCTCAATGAGAGATGGAAACCATAAAGCATGCACAATTTGTGACTTGGCTTCTCTGAGTGTCTTCATGTTGAGACTCATGAAACATGATACAGTTTGATAACATCATATTTGTAAGTCAAATATAAATTGTGACATGTATCTGTTGATCTAAGACATATCTTTCCACCAAGGAGGTAAAATATAGTGTCATTTGGATTTTATTATATGGAAATTACTTGGTAATTTGCTAAATACTCACTTTGAAGAAGTATTTTGATAAGTTCTGTACTGAGTATATAAAATAAAATAGGGGTGGGGTTAAGATTAGGAGATGGATTTTTTTTACCCAAGCATGTTTAGTTTTGAATAGTCACAGCATCTTATGTTTCCATGTTACAAGAGGAAATTCCAAATAATTTATATCTGTTTCCTGATTGTTACCTAGAGTGAGAAGAAGACTACAGCTATAAATCAGGGTTTGATGAATTCTAAACTTTTGTCTCATCACACTAACATCCTGAAACAATACTATTGAAGTGCTGTTATGGAATAAAAACTGGTGACCAACTTAACACCAGCTGAAATAAATCAGCATGATGATGAGTGTAGATGGTCCACCTGAGGAAAGTTGCCAGCATAAAAGGAGATGTGGAGAGGAAGAGCTGGCATTGTGGGTTTCTCTAAGTGCTGCTGTTTTGACCCGTTGGTTCTCCTGGAGGAGCTCGTCATGACTAGCTTCCCTGATATGAATTTGGCCACCATCATCGGAGCAGGTCAGGACCTTTTTGGTGAGAGTGGCTGTGTTCACTTTGGGGGAGCACTGCTTCTTACATTGAGCATCTCTTCCTGACTCCGGAGGGGAAGATGTGCGCTGTTTAATTTCCAGGGGAAGCTTGTCACGCTGATTTCTGGCATGTACTCCATTGTATTGTTGTTGGAGGAGCTCGGGAACTCCGTGTCTCTGAGGATGGCTTTGGTACTTTTCAGGATAGTCCTGGTCTTTATTATGAGTGTGACTTCTCTGCTCCATTGTAGAACCCTCAACCTACCAGCACAGCTTCTTCATCCTGCTGACATAGACTTTCTGGCTTCCATCGCTGACCTTTGGGTCCCCAATGCAGATCCCTAAAACAGACTTGTGTGAGTCCTTCTTGTGGGCTCTAGACCTCCAGTTGGACTCGTGGTAGGCATTGTCATGGGCTTTAGCTCTTCATCTGGACTCATGCAGGGCATTGCTGTGGGGTCCAGGCCCCTGGCTGAATATTCTGGGTCTTTAGTGTTGTGGACAGATTTCCTGCACTTTCTGTGTTTAAACTCTGGATGACCATCATAAAATAATATTATAAATTCTGTGTCTTCACACAGAATTTATTCTTCTCACAATTCTTGACTACCACAAGTGTCTTGGCCAAAGGATTAAAATCCTAATAATGTAACTTGCAGACTAATTAAGATTGGCTAAGATACTTTAGGTTGATAGAATCTATATCATACTGCTTTTATGATAGCTAAGAATAAATAAATAAGAGTTTAAATATAAAATCAAATGTATCTGGTGTTCTAACAAGATTCTGGCATATGAACTTAATGCTTTTCCAGAAAGGCAACAGGCCTGACATTGGATCTGGACAAATTTTATTATAATTACAAACAAGATCGAATGTAATGCAATATTTAATTATTATTAAATAATAAAGATAAGCTAGCAAAGAACTACAGAGACCAAGAAAAGGAAAAGATCAATTTTAGTTTTACAGTGGGTCAGAAAACTTAGAAAAGACTTGAGATGAGTATTCCAAGTTTAAATGTCTCATAGATTGTGAGGGGTTGTTAGAGGAATATATTAATAGAGGAAAACTTTAGGTATAAGAGACAAATTCAGAATAGAAATGACATTTCTAAAAATAATAGGGAAATGTGTTTTGACTGTAGTGTATAAAATTTCACTGGCATTTTTAAAGTCATTGATAAAAGACAAGTTCAGAAATATCAATTGGGACACTCTGAGAGCAACCATGTCATTGTGGTCATTGGGTAACTACTGTTAGGAATATTGTTGTTACACGCCTGATGGGATATAATTTAATATAAGGAATCCTTTCAGAAATTATTTGCTTTGGGATTTATATTTTATATTTCCCAATGCTTCTGTGTTTCTAAATGTATGGACACTAGCCAATACTAATGTGCAAAAATAATATCCCTTAATTTGAGAGGATTATCTTAGAAACATGCCATACATTTTGTGTGTAATGATACAAGTTACTCTTTAGATGCTTATGTATGCTTTTGACAAACATTTTTTAAAAGGCAGATTTTGTCAGTTTATTCTCATATCCACTAAAATTACACTGTCATGAAATATCTAGGCTATTTAAAACAGTTACTACACAATTACCTTAAAAATTCAAGGCTCAATTGTAACCCAAGTCTCTGACTTGATTCAATGCCCTTTGCTTCATTATTTCTAAAAAAAACTTATAGATTAACTGAAAATTCTTGTTCACTCGTGTCCAAATAATTATATGGTTATACTTGTGTTAAGGAAATTCATGCAAAGAAGATAATAGATTTACTAGTGGATGTTACTATCTAAGTCTTCTGAAACTATATAAAAATGTATATTAACAAATTATTTGGGAGCAAAGTCACAGGATCATCCTTACTTTTACATCTTATGTTAAACACTCTTGGAATCACTTTTAAATATAATCAGAATATGACTGTCAATCTTTTGGAAATAAGTACTTTTCATGTTGGTAACCTTATTTTAACCTCTCCCTGGGTGATTTTAATAGGGTTGTAAATACTTTCATGCACATATACTTGCCTCTCAAAATATATTGGATACTTTAATCACTAAAGTCCAATCATATTACTCTTTTGCTCAGTACCATCATCGTAATCATTTCACTGTGAATGAAGGTCATTTGCTTTTCACTGTTCTACAATGTTATATATAACTTTGTTTTCCAAAACTGTGTATTTATTCTCTACTATACTGTGTGCTCTGACCAGTGACCTCTCAGCCAGTCTTTAAACGTGGCAGAGATGTACTACTTGCTCTTCACAGAACTATTTTAACATTTATCTTAAATCCTCTTTCAAGTTCTAAAGTTCTAAAGAAGATGAATTATTATCACTCAATTTCAAACTGAACCTAATCTCCCAGGCCAACTCCCATTGTCTTTCTTAGTCAAGTTTTTTTTTTTAATGTTGTTCAGCATCACTTGCCAACTCTGAATGTACTGCATAATTTATTGCATTTTTTGATCTTTTAAAAAATATTTTCCTACCTCCAGTAAGACGTGAAATTCTCAAGGGCAAGCACATTGTGAGAATATTTAGATATTACCAATTAAAAAATTAAATGTAAGGCAATTTAGGAAAATATTAGGGAAAGATAAAGGTAATTCAATATGACATAGGATTCATGTGATTATCTGGAAAAGAAACATTTAGAAATTATGAGTGTATAAATGCTGTAAGGTTATGTGAAAATAAGCCCACAAGATGAAGTTTCTGTGTTGGGTGAACATGGAGCTGGGTTTGCTGAGTGGGTGAAGCTGAGGAAGTGAAAGAGCTCAGGAATGTTACAGCTGACATACTGTTATCCAATGTTGGGTGAATATTTTCTAAATCCAAGGTAGAACTTATGAAGTATTTCCACTGTTGAAATAAAAATATGAAGAAAACTAAGTCATTCTTTTCACAATTTGGGATGTTATAATTTCACAGTGGGTGAATTAAGAGAGACGATGTCATCTAGGCCAAAAAATCCCCACGGGAGACCATGACAGGTTACAGGGGAAGATAATTAGTTAAGGGGATATGAAAGAGCAATACGTGTTTAGATTTGCTTTATTATTTGCAAGAACATAGGGTCCAGGACAGTTTTGCTCTGTAGCATACTGTTTCTCAGCTTAAATCGTAATCAAGTTTTTTTTTGCATTCAATGTATACCAATTTGAAAATAAAATTATTTGATAAAACACACAAATGATATCTTATGCCAACTTCCTTAAAAAGTTTTGAAAGCATGTAAGTGAGTCAATAAACTGCTTTAAAAAGGAATAAGTAGATAATTCAATCATACTAGAAATAAACCAAAACTTCACCTTAAAAATTCTTTAGATAATTTTTTATAGTTGTGTAATAAAATAACTTATATGATATGTACCCCTCATAGGTTTATCACAAAGATCTACTTGAATCAAGCAAATTAATTCTTAAAAAACCCAGTACTTCCAGTGTCCGTGGTTATTGTGACTTTTTCTTTAAATTCAACAACCTTAATTTTTTAAATTATTTTTTTATTTAAACAATTTCAAGTCTTTATTTCTCTGATTTCTTTTTTAAAGTCTTCAGCCAACAAATAGACAAAATACTTTGTCCTGTCTTAAATTGGATTTTTGTAGCTTTTACTGACATAATTAAAATATTATTTTTTGATAACTTTGATTTTTTAAATATAATTTTATTTGACATAACAAAATAGTATTCACCCAACTTTTTGTTGAGTTTGGCTATTTCTTCTAGAGTTGTGTAGAAAAATAAAATTAGAGAAACATATACATTTGTAGTTTCTTAATTATATGCTCATTCTAATGTTTTCTTTGCAAAATCTTATTATATTTGTCTTCTCCATTTTTAAAATTTTATCCCAATTGTGGCTTTGATTTGATTAGATTTTCTTCATGGAATTGACTTGTGAAGTTGCTTGTATTTGATAGTTAAACTTAGACGTTCCTAAGGTGTACTAGCAGACTGAAATAAAAATTCTATTGCTATGTATAAAAGAAAACCAAAATACACTTATATCTCCCTTTTTTCATTGTCACACTCTGTCTCCAAGATAATATCATTTCCGGCCAATACTATGGGGAATTTTACTACTGTTCTGTGTGTTTCTGTTATTTTCACATTTTAATATGCACAATGTGCTAAATATAACTTAAGAGATGCATATCATTTTTGCCACGAATAGTTGGCAACGTAGATATGAAAACATACAGATTCTGTACCAACTTTCTAAGATCTCTAAATTTTCCTGTACATCCAGTGTTATCATACCTGCACCCTCCTTCTGACCATCCAAATTAGTTCTACTTGCTTTCACTCAGTCCCAAAAGCATGCCAGTTCTGGTATACTTTGGAATGTTTCCTTTCATATATTTGCATTCTTTGTGGATTAATCTGGTTGTTCTCAATGTAACTGTTTGAGATGTTGACATTTAAGAATGTCACTATCAGCACTAAATCTCAAGTACCATCCCCATTTCACTATATATCAATTTTTTCCTCACATATGCCACAGTCTTACATGAGCCTGTTGTTTTTATACTTGTGCTTAGCTTTTCTACCAGACAAAAGCTTTATACAGTAAGTCTCTAAATTATGTACGAATTCTGTTCCAGGAGGACATTTGTAAGTCAAGTTCATTTATAAGTCTGACGGGTGTGTCTTACGTACCTTTGACATAAACATACAATACGTATCACTTTTCACTTCCTGGCAGTCCTCTCCATCACCTCTGCTTGTCCTCTTGCTTTCAGACGTCCTGGGCTCTGACTGAGCACAGTTCTATTGTACACCATCACACTGTACAGTAATCAAACAGGCGCACAACTATGACAATGTCTGGCAGGCAGACAAGTGAGCTACTTCTAGAATTTGTTCACGTCTATAATTTTTTGTAATGTGAAGTCTGTTCATATCAGTGAAAGTTCACAACTCAAACTGTAAGGGGGATATGCATTCATTTGTTTAACACTAGGGAAATATCTGGTATAAGATAATGGCCTAGTAAATATTTATGAATAATACACTACCTTAGAAGGGGATGGATAGATGCTCGTAGGTGGAGGATTTGGAGGAGGGCTGGATCATGGATGTGTGATTCTGGACTAGTCCTCTGACTGGTACAGCACAGTGTTGCATATGGATTTACTGAAGAGGGAAGACTAACCTTAGGTGTGGGGAGCAGTTGAAGCTGAAGAGTCACCATGTTCAAGGCTGGAACAAGGCTGGTCTCACGGATGAAGAATGCCTGAGGAAAGTCACATGTATAAACTCCTAGGTGGAGAGGTTTCGTTTAACAATCCACTAAGTGTATAAATAAATGTGCCGCAGTCATCAGAGCCCTTGTGTTCTTTCCTCTGGCTCCTTATCTCCTTCGTGCTGCTTCTCTATACTTTCCATCAGGAGAGAGGGCTCCACACAGCCTCAGTTTTCTACATCATGATTTATATTTTTTTCTCCATCCTCTCACAGTCCTCACCTTGGGAACACCAAGAACTGTGTGGGACACCCCACTTAGTGAAGGGTGACATTAACCAATAGGTTTATAGATACGATGATATGAGAAGGGAAAGGAAAAAGAAGTCTCTCTTCTTCATGCCTCCCTCTCTATGAACTATTTTCTTCTGTGATGCCCCTCTGCCATACTGCCCTACCTTGGAGTCAGCTGTCTATGAACTGAAACCGCTACACACTCTGAGCTAAAATAAACCTTTCTTCCTTAACTTATATCAGATATTGTGTTCCAGCAACAAAAAAGAAACTGACAATTGTACAAATTATAGTAAGTGTAGTCATTCTATCCTATTTCTTTAAGAAAAAAGAGAAAACCAAGCACATTTTTATATTTATTTGAAGGAGAGTTAAGAAACCTTAGCATAAATAACAGTAATCTGTTTCATAAGACACAAACTGGATTTATAACTCATTTGAATCTGCTTAGGTTTTCTGAAAGAAGCACAAAGATGAGAATTATAATGATTTCTTTATTAAAATCAATAAGAATTAAGTATAGCAGAAACCTAAAAAAGATTAGAGAAGTTGTGGTTTGGAGATTTCTCCACTTGAAAGACTTTAGAGTATTGCTTAATATATTTTACTTGGTAATCAAGAATTAAAGCAATCTGAATAAAAAAATTAACTCAATTTGTTACATATAAATTGATCTTATAAATTGTACCATGGATCAAAATGCTTAACTCAGTGATTATATTAATGGAATCAAATGTATGCTACACAATAGTAATATTTATTATATGAATTTATATTTTCTATATTTAAAGTTCCTTTTTACAAATTATCTTTTTTAAACCTATTTACTTATTTTTTCTTTTTTCCTCTTTTAACTCAGGTATGTGGATTTAAGCTTATATGTATTTCATAATACAAATGACTACCGATTTCCAAAAGCATGTTTTATCTGTTGCTATTATTTATGCAACACCTTTAACATTTTATTACAATGCATTTCTTTTACTACTAGATATATTGAGATTTTTTAAAATCTCTTTTTCTTATTCTTGTGTGCTGGTCTGTATAAAAAATCAGAAAACAAACTCAGTTTGATATCCACTATTTATATGCGATAAATCATATATATGATATATGTATATCATATATACATATCTTGACTTGTTTTTCTCTCTTACAGTTTTTCATAATATTAATCCAGTTATTGTAGAGCACAGTTCAGTTAAATTTTCCCACTGTATTGTATTTTAGTTGGCAAATGGCAAATGAAGACACATTCCTTCCTTCACCCTCCTTCCATCCTTTTTCTCAACCCTCACTTCTTTCAGTATTTTTCTCCCTTCCTACGTCCCTCTCTCCTTACTTCTTTCTTTCCTTCCTTCCATTTCTCCTTCCTTCCTTCCTTCTATTATTTATAAATTATTGGTATATATTGTTACATAGAATTCCCAGTAGGCAACAAAAATCATTAAGATAAGCTTTTGAGAATTTTAAAATGTAAAACTTTTAATCATGATTGTTGTTAGGGTTGATGTTTGGATGACCCCCCAAGCCTCATGCAGTCATGGAGGCAGATGAATCTAGTGTTTGTGATTGGTTTGTTGTCTAGCTGTGGGATTGGCAGTGTGAGTGCTGTACCTGTCCAGGGGCAAGAAGCCAGCATACCACATAAAACAGGAAAGGAGGCATGCTTGGCCCTTTTCACTCTTTTCTCCCTTTTTGCTCTTGTTGCTTTTAGCTGCTAGGAACAGTTTCTCATTAGGCACACCACCCTGCATTGGAGCCAGCTGAGTATGGACTGAAACCTCCAAAATCTGTAAGCTAAATAAAATTTTCCTTCCTTCATTTTGGGCATCAAATATTTTGTCTCAGCAATTGGAGAAAAGTAACCAAGACAATTGCTTTGGTGGAAATAATAAACATATGTTGAGAGTTTGAACAGTAATATGAACAGTAATAAGTTTACTAAATCATTTGCATAGACTAAAGAAATGCAAATATGTATCTGGTTCATTTTGAGATTTTTCAATGTTTCTTATGATTTGTAAATCTGATATTCTTTAGGATGTTCATGTTGCATTGAAGACCTATTATTAGTAAATTTTGTTCTTTGATTCTTCAAAAACAGAGGGAAACATAGCACAGAGGTTTAGAAGACAAACTTAAGATATTCTATAAATTTTGCCTTGATTCTTGACTGTGATACATTTTGGAAAAGTAATTTAATTTCCCAAAACTTCAAATACATACAATAATTGTCTGTCACAAATGAGAAATTGTTCTTCAGCTTAAATTTTGAAAATAATTTTTTTTTGCATCAGTAACTTCTGGTAGTTATAGTTGAGCCAATTATTAGATGAAAAAAATGTAATTGTCTACTACATTCTACAGGTAAATATCTATAAATATTTCAATTTGAAGCTATCATAAAATTGCTAGATATTTCTGTAAAAGTAGTTTTTTTAAAAAGTATACATTTTTTGAATTCTAATTGTTTCAATGTATCAATTTATGAGTTATGTAACTTACTGAAATTTTTAAAAAGTGTAGCAAGGTTTTCATCAGTGGCACAAAAATTCAACACACACTACTTACAAAGAACTGGAAAAAAGCATAAATTTAGTTCATGGTTTTAGAGGTTTCATTCCATGGTTTTCAGTTTCTAAGGCAGAAATATCCTAAAAGAAAGGCATGGCAAAACAAAGTTGCTCATTCATGGAATCTAGGAAGCAGAGGATTGGTGGAGAAAACCAGCAGGAGATAAACCCTTCAAAACCATGCCCCCAGCAACCCACCTCTATATGGAGCCCTCCTCCCAGTACTCATGGAAATCAGTTGATTTTTCAACTGATGACTATGAAGTGTGGTTGAAACCTATGGTTCATGTTCAAATAAACATATATATTATAATAAAAGACACACTTTGACCCTCCTCAGAACACTTTTTTTTTGCTTTAAACACACTTGTTTGGTCATTGTTGCTACGTTTTGAGGCAATGCAAGAGTTTCTCTTTCCTGGGTATCTTTAAATGTGCTGTGCTGGCTACCTTAATATACCAAGTTGATGCAAAATGTTTATTTTTCATGATCATCGTGATTTTGGGTGGAGCCAGAAGTAACAGGGTGCCATATAGAGTGAAATAATTACATAGCACAGTGTTTGTAACAGCTTGCTTTGTATTTTTTAAATCACAACTCCTAAAGACTCTAAAGAAAGAGTACTTCCAGAACTGGTCCAGAAAGTGGCAAGCACTGTAAGAAAAGTGTGTTCAAAGTGACAGGGAATATTTTAAGGAACATTAATGGCAATGTGACTTTTACTATACTTTTTACTAAGACTTTCACTGTACAGTTTGACTGCCCTTCAAGTCTGCCACAAAAGGTAGTGGGCACCCTTGGATGATGGCTGGAGTAACTGTTGAGTACCTGGCTGGCTGAGTACAGTGAAGCAAATTCTAAGTGACCAAGTCTTCAGATGAACTCTCTCAAGCAAGACGCACAAGGGGGCTTACCGCAAATTAAAGTTTAAAATTTCAACCACTGGTCCTTTGAATATTGGGTTCTTGTTAGTTCTAGACATGGCATCAAGGTAACATCAAGACACCTTTCATCCTGTCCTAGTTCACAGTTCTTGGTACGTTTTAACGCCACTGAACTTCTTAGCAACCACACATCCTTTGCACCCAGCATTACACATTGGCTCCATCATGGACAAACTTTTAAAAAAAAAAAAAAAAACAACTTTCCACTTTGCTTCCAATTCTTACTCTAAACCTGGGAGAAAGCAGTCAGGAGTGCACTCTTACAGTCTAAATGTTTAACTTCCTTGAATTTTCCTTTGCCAGATCAGGTAGTTGATTGCCCTGTAAAGTTTCGGAACCAAGCAAAATGTAGAGTTTTTTTAGCCAGAGTATAACATAGTAGTCAAATTTTCAATCAAATATGCTTTCCTAACTGAAACCTCATAAACCTAGCCTTGAGTTTCAGTGTCTTTAACATCATTCTGACTGAACAGCAACAAGGATTGTTTATCAGGCTCTCCCTACAGCAATCTGGAGCTTCTCTAACCTGTGTTTCCAATATTTTCAAGCTGTCTCATGATTTAGTTTTCAAAAGTTTCTGAACTGTATGGTTAGGTGTAATCATAGCAGTAATCACAATCCTTCTTATTAATTTTCTATATTAGCAGTTTTCTCATTGCTAGGACAAAATATCCAACAGTAACACCTTAAAGAAGAGAAGTTTAATTACTATAATTTTTATCAAAACTATTGCTGTACAATTTGATCTCCAAGATCATTTCCAAGATTTCAGTCTATTGTTAATTGGATCAAAGGGAGAGAAATATTTATAGAAAAACAAGATAGAACAAAGTTGATTATTTCATGGTGACCAGGAATCAGAGCACAAGAGGAAGACACTTAGAGGCAAACCCTCCAAAGGCATGCACCATGGACCCACCCCTAAATAGACCCTACCCACTATCAGCCCATAAGGCTGTAAAGACCAGTGGGTATTCCATTAATGGGAATAGCACCTCCATGGTCCAGTCCACCCTCCAACATTCTCTCAGTCCACTTAAATTGACAGTAAAGCTTAGCAGTCACAGTGTTTATAAACTTTTCTACTCTCCCATCAACCACCTTTGAGAGTTCTGTTTGATTTGCAACTTTGTTAATTTTGGTATCTCCCTTCTTTTCATTATACATAATGTAATGTTTCTAGTGGTAGATCAATGAGGGTGCTTAAACTTTTATTTCCTGATCATTAATGCTATTGACTGTGTTCATGAACTTCTTGACCACGTATATATTCTCCCTTGCATTGTGCATGTTGACGCCATTTGCTTATTTTAATTAATTTCTATTTTATTAGTCACTTAAAGATTTTGTTGATGCACTCTTTTACAATTTTTTTCGTATAAATGTTTTGTCAAATTTCTCCGATTATTCAAATTTCTCCATGTTCACTTCTTTGATATATTTTAATGAATAAAATTGTTAGTTTGAATAAAGTCTAATTTATCATTATTTGCAGTTATTTACAGCTATTGATTTTTTATGTCATGTCCAAAGTAATTCCTCTTTTTGGGGGCAAATGTTCTCAACGTTATTATTCTAATCTTTATGTAACTGTAATTTTTAAAGATTAAATTGCATATCCATCTCAATTTTCATTTTGTGTATGGTTTTATTTTTAACTTATATGGATTTATAATTAGTAGCATAATTTGTTGATACACATTTGAAATATTTTTACACTTTTGTCTGGTGATAGAACCGAATATAATAATTCTTGAAGTATATGAAGTGTAAGCTTTTCAATACTTTTTAAACAACTGCTTTAGATAGGGCTTTGTGTATCCACAGGCATTTCAGAAGTAGTTTTGAATTTCAACAATAAGAAGAAAAAAATTTTAAAAAGTTTTAAATGATATTGAAGTAATTTTTTAAGTTACATTGGAAAGAAAAAATCTTTGAGTACCATTCTGAGTAGCAATTGTTGTATTATTTCACTTCTTCTCAATATTTTGAAATTTTTTTCTTAGTATAGGTTGGTTTTACATCCAGAGCTAAAAATTGTTTTTCAGTAGTTTGACATGGATGGTATTTAAAGTTTACTTGCTTGAGACAAGTACATAATAAAATTTTATTTGTGTATATTGACTTTGATTTTAGCACCACTGCTAAATTACTAGTTGTGGTCATTGATTTATCTTAGCCTTATATTTTAAAATATAGATCATATAGTCTGTAAATAGAGAACTCTTACTTCTTTCTTTATTGCCTCCCTCCATTTTTCCTGCCATCTGCCTCCTTTTCTCCTTTCTGACTAAATTTTTATTTACTTGTGTTTTATATTTTATTAAAATTAATGAGAACTATAGTAAATTATGAAATAGAAGTATTCCAGATTTTAATAAAAATCTGTCTAGCATCTTTTAGGGGGGTGGGGGAAGGAGGTACCACAGATTCAAACAGAGGACCTTGTGCTTTAGAGGCAGGTGCTGCATCGCTGAGCTAAATTCCCTGCCCTGTGTTCAGTATCTTAAAAATAGTTTCATTAACTGGATTATTATCTTTAAAATAATGGAAGAATTTCTTTGTATTTCTAATTTTCTATCAGATGGTATATGATATTATTTTTTTGAGCACTTTGTTATTTTGTGTAATTACTGTCATTCTTTTTCTTTCTTTACTCCTGAACAGTGAGTATTATTGATCAGTTTCCAAAAGTCAAAACTTTGAAATCTTATTTGGTGATGTATTATTATCTACCTTATATATTACTGTATTCGATTTGCAGTTTAAAGTTTATTTCAATGATGTATATCACTCTCTAATTCCTTTACTCCTAAACTTGACAAGATGTTGTTTTATGAGTTCTTCAAGAAGTCAGATGGGAAATATTCTCTCCTTCTGTGTCCATAATAGTCTCCATAACCCTTATGTCACTTCACTCCCAATTATTTTATAGCATGTACCAATCTGGGGGCCAAAGTTTTCATGAAGGCAATAATTTTGAAACATTTATTTTTAAAATCAATATCAAATCCTCAAACTTTTTCTAAGTATTTTCTTTGAATTTTATTCTTGTAATTTTTGTTAGCATTTCAAATGATTATCTTTCTCTCACTCTTGATAGGGACAAATTTCTTCTTTCCTTTCTCTTTGTCATCTTTTCCCTTTAGATGTTCTTTTCTTCCTTTTCCAATGGACTTAGCAAGCTATGGCTGTACTTATTTTGTGAATTATTCGAAGAGAAAATTTGCTATTTTTATTAAATTTCTCTAGTTATTATGTTATGGTGGGTTATATCTTATAGTTTTCCCTTTTTATATTATGTTTTATTTGGTTTTAGTTTTCTATCTTCTTAAAGAGAAAGTTGAACAATATTTATAATAATCTATTTAGTTGGAGCTCTATAATTCTTTCCAAGTGCCCCTCTATGTGCAAAGTCAAACATTCTACATTTTACTTTCACTTTCATTCAATATTAAATATGAATTAATTTCCTTTGTAATTTCTTCTTTGTTTCAAGAATTACTTGAAATTGCTTAATTTTCAAGTGTTTGGACTTTATGTATCGCCTATATTTGCAATGTTCTGAGTTAATCTAATCATTATTAGATAACCCATTCCATACTATTTCAGTTCTCTTAAATTTATATTGAGAGCATTTCCCAGGGTACGGTTTATTTTGATGAGGATGTAAGGAATTTATGAATAATAGTTATTCTGCTTTCATATTGTAGTGTTTTAAAAATATCAGTTCAAGATATCAATGTTATTCTGTTCTGCAGCGTATCTCGAAATTTTTCCAGAGTTTTGCCAACAATTCATTTGAGATGACAAACGTTCTGGATACCACTGAGAAATTTCCTATCACTTTCTTTTAATTTTTGCTTCGTGACTTTGAGCTCTGTTAAAGGTAGATACTTTTACAGTCAGTGTATCTTTCTGAGATATGGAAATTTTTGTCGCTATAAATTGTTTCCCTTTGTCACTGAGCATGCTATGTGAGAATCTCTCATACCTGGTTTTATGTTTACAATTTACATCATACTTATTGGATTTCTTTCATGCTACCTGTTAGTCTTTAAACTTTATCAATTTTTAAAAAATGTAGTTGAGATTTACTTTCATCTCATGTATTTCTGTTTCATTGGTTTATTCAATCCATTAACATTGAACTGTTTTGATTTATATTTAGGATTTTGTTTTTAATTTTTTTCTATTTTTATTTTTATGATTTCCTTATTTTGTATTATTTGTAATGTTATGTAAATCATCATTAATGTATATATTTATTTAAAAATTTTTTATCATGTTTAGCTCTTGCTATGTAGATTAATATACACAACTTAATATTTGTCACCTAAGTAAAATGTTAACCTTAGCATAAAATAAGGACTGTATAATATGAACCATTTCTTACTCTTTTCTTAGCCTTGGTTTTATTGTTATTATACTTTTATCCATATATGTGAAAATCATTTAATTCTTTTTTTTTAAACACACTAATTTCTGTTTGCTATCATGTCAATTCAATCTGAAGAACGTTCTCTAATGTGCCTTTTAATGTAGGTCTACTGGTAAAAAAATTGCATTTCTTTTGCTTCTCACTATAAATATCTTCATTTCCATTTATTCTTGAAAAATACTTTCATCTAGTATAGAATTCTGTCTTGATTTTGTTTGTGTGGATATGTGTGTGCATGTGTACGTTTCAAATTTTAATACTGTTGTTCATCCAACATACTTCTCCCTTGTTACTGATGGAAAGTTTGTAATCATTTCAAACAATGGTTCTCTGTATGCTATAACTTCACTTTTAACTGTATTACAGTTTGATTTTTTTCCTTACATGAATTGGTAATATTGCTAATTATTTCTCATCCTTCACCTCAGTTTTCTCCTTCGCCTCTTTCTCCTTCAGTTCTTCTCATTTGAACTCTGCTTTGAACTAGCTATTGTGAGCCCCACTGTTTCTTAAATACTTTGTATTTATGCAGCTGCTCAGCTTATTACATTAGATTTACATTCTTAGAGAATAGATCAACACAGACCTACTGGTTAACACAACACAGCCTGATAATGTCACATTGTACTTTAGGAGATGAACAGAGATTTTTATGTCATAAAATCAATATATAGGCAAGGCTGCATTCCCTTCTGGAGTATCTCCAAGAGCATCTGTTCATGTCTGTCTTTCAGGTTTTAAATCATTCTCATTCATTGATTCATGATATACCTTGTCCTTCATCAAATTCATTAGTAACCAGCAGAGTCTTTGGATTCCTCAGAGCTTGTCTGCAGCATAATCTTTCTTTTTGCTCTCAAATTCACATTTCTAAGGTTCCATTTGTCATATAAAATAGCATATTCCTCAGCTCTGTAAAAAAAATATGGCGGTCTTTGAGGTTGTCTGTCAGTTCTGAACAGTTACACTTTCATTTTAGATACTCAGCATTATAGTTATACAATTTAAATTTGGATTTTCAACATGATTCTTTTTGGTTTCAGCAGGAATTCCTTATATTTCACTATGGATATATTTTCTGTTTCATCAATAATCATAGTTAAATATCTATCTGCAAATGTTTGTCTGCTACTTCTGATATCTGTAGGTGTTTTCTGTATATTCTATTGAACTCTGGTCCTATTTTACCATCTCTTTATAATTTGAGTAGTTCCCCTTCACACCCAGGAAGTCTCTCAGAAAGCAGCATCTCGAGCTGCCTCTTTGGGACCCGAAAGTCTCAGAACCATAGAGTGGCCTGGGCTGTTTGAATTGAAAGTCTGCGCAGACCTGCACTCGGCGCGACTCTTTGGGACTGGAAGTCTTCCAGAAAGCAGAATCTCAGCCTGTCTCTTTGGGACCCGAAAGTCTCGGACCTGTAGAGTGGCCTGGGCTGTTTGGATCGAAAGTCTGAGCAGACCTGCATCTCTGCGCGACTCTTTGGGGCTGGTAGGCCCGCCCTTCATCCGCAAGGAACTGCCTGGAGATTGGCATCTGGGCCAGGTCTGTTTGGGCCCGTAGCCCCGCCCTTCACCCCCAGGAAGTCTCCCAGAAAGCAGCATCTCTGCCTGTCTCTTTGGGACCCAAGACTCTCAGACCCGCAGAGTGGCCCGGGCTGTTTGGATTGGGAATATTGTGGAGACTGACATCTTGGCCAGGTCTGTTTGGGACCGGGAACTTTTCAGAAACCAACATTCTGGCCTGACTCTTTGGGACCTGTAGGCCCTTCACTCACAGGGAACCTCCTGGAGACCTGCCTGGGACAAAGTGTGGAGGCCTGGCCTGCCTGAGATTCCACAGGCTCCGGGGTGGCCACACCCAGCATTCACCTTACAACTTAGGGAGCCAGGAGCCCAAAGAGGGGAGTTAGGACCCTGTGAGGAAGCCAAGAGCCTGTGGGGGAGCCACTGCCCCTCCAGGAAATGAGGGTGTAACAGGTAAATTGCCACATAAGCAGAGAAAGCTTTGGAACACTGCTCAAAGTAAGGAAATACAGAAAAATGACAAAAGGAAAGACCAAAAGGCAGGCTCAAAGCCCTAGCCCTCCCCAAGAAAGCTTAGAAGCTGTGTACATAGAAGAAAAAAGAAGCCATACACCTGAAATGTCTGAAATGATATCAAATGAAATAAATATGCAAATA